>JASANX010000846.1:0-27500 GCA_030849745.1 Trypanosoma scelopori | reverse complement strand
TTGCCTGCTTGTCTTTCAGCAATACGCTTCTTACCTCTTGTCGCGCGGTCGATTCTGTGAAATGGGAGAGAAACGAAACTGAACACACACACACACACGCGCACGCACATACATACATACATGCACATTTATATTTATATTTGTAATGCATCGGTATATATGAATGTATATATATATATATAAAAAAAAATGTCTCCGTAAAATTCCTAATCCACCAACCCTCTTCTCCTTCTCTCGCCTCTCCATCCGCTCTACAGTCAAAGGCACTGAAAGGAACGGAAATATAAGAATGTAAGTTACCGCATGGCATCACTGTTGCCGTTGGCCCTACAGTGTTTACGTCTGCTCCGGTCGTCTTTCCATTCGCCCAGTGGACACATTCCGCACACCCACACCAAAGGACATGTCCCGCAATGCCACCTACGCAATAACACGGCCGCATAAAAACAGGCAGCTGTCTCGGTGTGTGTGTGTGTGTGTGTGTGTGTGCCATTGTGCATCTTATCCCCCTTCACCCTTCACTGCGCTTCTTCGGCTTCTTATTGAAATAATTACTTACATGTGTGATACGCATGGCTTCAAAAGGCGAGAGGCACCGTGTGAAGTCCAATTTCCGTGAATCATGCGCCTTGTGATTGTATCCAGTTCTGCGTTGAGAATCAACAAATTGGCCTTTTTTCCCGGTTTGATTGCGCCAACATCGTGCAGTCGTGCGATTCTGGCAGGGGTCGTGGCAACCATTTTGCACGCAGAAACGAGGTCTGCGTTGAAAAGAGTGATCAGATTCATAAACAGGTCTGCCATACTACTTGTGCCGCCAGCTAAAGTCTTCGATGCCTTTCCATGAGGGTCGCACAGGTAGCACCCGCCCTCCGCACGCACGGTACTCTGACGTCCATTGTACGAAAGACGTTTTCCGGGTCGATTCACGGATATGCAGTCAGTAATCACGGCAACGTTGTCGCAACCACGAGAGGAGATGGTCGCCTGGACAGAAATTGCGTCTACATGAATGAGATCTGCTATAATCTCAACAGATGGTGGAGTTGCGCCCCTGTAAATCTCTGCATTTGGAAACAAGGAGCAAAGTGCGACATTTAGGAGTGATGCATCCCGATGGTGAAACTTCATCACATTATGCACATGCGTGACGTGAAGCTTCTCATCTTCTGACGCGGCAAGTTTCAGTGCGCCGAGGATCTCATTCTTTGTCGCCACTTTGTCGTGACCAAGAGATGGTCGAACTCCTATTCGAAGCAAGTGCTTGATAAGCTCATAGTTGTTCACCGCATCAAGGTGTGGGGATATGGTCATCACACGCATGGATGGCATCGAGGCGCAAAGTTCCTTGAAACGCTCAAGAGGCCACCTGCTCTCACAGACGGGAAGACCCCCACGATCGTGAATAACAGGACCCTCAGCGTGGATCCCGCCAAGAACACAACAGTCAGGGGTGTAAACCCCCACACGTTTTTCCACCTCATCGATGCATCGGCGGACGAGATCCCTGTGGTCGTGGGAAAATATGATGGAGGCCAAGGTGGTTAGCGTCCCACAACACGCGAGCTCCCTGAGTGAGTAGTCGGGGTTGGACCAGTGGCCAATCACATCATCGGTCCCTCCAAGACCATGATTATGAATATCCACAAACCCAGGGAGAATGAACTCTCCCTCAACCACCTCAACCTCGGTGGTACCGTATCTCTGTCGCAGGTGCTCGTCTAGAGGCAGAATCGTAGAACTGGCCACACTATCGATCACCCCATCCACAACAATTACGACACCTCCATAGATAACATTCAGAGGGGTCACAACATTTCCCTTGATCACCGAAACCGTCTTCATGGATGATTATCAACAATAAATACGTATTTGTCTGTTTTCTTTTTCTTTTGTGGTGTGTGGGTGTGAGTGTATGGTCTACGCGTATGAATGTAATGGGCTTATAAACAGCTATGCATAACGGTGCCCAGCCAGTCACCCCCACCTCCCCTTTGCTAACAAATAAGAGAAAATGATGAGTGTGTTTGTGTCTCACGCAGTGCAGCACGATCACACGTGGATTCGAGGCGGTTCTGGTGGCTCCGACGGAAACCGGGGTTGCAACGATGGCTGTGATGTAAGGGACGGACAGAAACATCAAAAACAAGTAAAAAAAATTACTTTTTTTTTTTTTCAAATATTATTCCTTCGGTGTTTGCTCTAAATATGTGCGCGATTGTGCCGATTTTATTTCTTTTCCGCCGTCCAAAATGTTCCAAAACGGTGCGCCTCCTGATGGACAAACTCCCCGCCCCCACCACCCCTCATCAAAGGAGGAGGAGCAACTTTTTTCTGCATGAGAGAGCGGTGAGGCAAATTCAGAATTTCTCTACAATGATGTTCCGACAGCCATCAAACCCTTCGCCCCATTCGCCTTTCCGTCATGAACAACAACAACAACAACAACAACAAGGACGCAATGAAGGACAACGTAATATCATATAAGCCACGTAGTCACACACACCTACCTACGCCCCATATGTTTCCCTCATGTGCGCGTATCTACAGATAGATGGATAGATAGATACCTGGGACGACAGCGTACAAGTCACACCAGATGATTCAGGAGAATTGATACATCCCAGCCATGAGGTTTATTTCTCTGCAGCTCTTTTCTTCACGAGAGTGTAGCAACAACAACAACAACAAAAAAAAAAAAAACGGATGACAATTTTCTAAAAGTCTGGGAAAATGACAAGATGCGCTTGTTTGTTGTTTTTGTTTTGTTTCTTATTGGTATTAGGCTAAATTGTGAGAGCAGACGTCCGTGGGCACACAGTCATCATCATTATCATCATCTTTTTCTTTCCTTCTTTCTTTGACTTGGCTGTTGCAACACAGCAAACCCCTGCTGGGTTCCCCATATGGCACCATCCTTCATCATGTTTACCGGGAAAGATGGCTGGGGATGACCGTGCTGCAGCCCAATGAGGGTCTGGTGTCCCTGAAACATAAAAGGCATATACTGCGCAGGTGCCATCATAGGGGCCATGTCTTCTTGTACGCTGGAAAATGTCATTGTGTGCTGGTTGAGGCCATCCGCTCCCCCCATTGGCGGCGGTATGGTTTGCATGTTGGGCAATATTTGTGTGCCAAACAAACTATCAGCATGGCTTTGCTCCGTTGCCTGGGACGGGGTATTCCCTCGCCGGCCCTGTTGCTTCTGAAGACCCTGTTTCCTAACCGTTTCCCGCTGACGGCGTACAAGTTTTGACTCCACCTTTGTACCATACGGTGAGTTCTTGAGCAATTTTTGAAGAGGCATGATGGAGTCTCGCAGCTGTAGAAACTGGCTCTCCTCTGACGAGGTTGCAATGGCCGTCTGAATGACGTAGTTTGCGAAACTGTCCGTCAAAAGTTTTGGTAGCACCTGTGGATCAGTTAATTCGTCAACTAAAAGTTGTCTCACACCTGGAGAGGCGGTTTTCAGGCATTTTTCAATGACATTACTGCTGAACTTGTTACACGAAAGTGACGCAACACTGTGTAACATTTGCCTTATTATCCGGTTTGTGTAATTATTTGCCTCTTGGCCTTGATTGACGCGCATTGAAAGATCCACTTCGTGTTCCAGAATGAATTGGATCACGTAATTGCCAAAGGGATCGTGCACAAGCTTCAGTGTATTCTGCACTATTGTGTCGATGATCATAGAAAAGTACGGCTCTGGCGCCCACAGGAGGCACTTTTGAATGATGCAACACCCTTGGCGATTACTGCAAACATCAATGCAGTTTTCTGGGAATTTCTCATAGAGAAGTTTGTAGATCTGAGATAACTTTTCCTTTACAGATTCGTCTTCTCCATTTTCATTAGTAAAATTTGTCTGACGTGCGGCAGCTAAGAGGCGGGCGATAGCATGACTACCATTGATGTCTTTAGAGAGCTGTATGATGGGCTCCGAGAAACACTTTGCGCAGAATTCCACCTCCTCTAGACTATCGAGGCAGTCGATAAGATTCTGCATGACACAGGTGCCATTCGTGTCACAACAAATTTGTGGTATGTGGTCCTTCAACACCGTAAGAAGAAGAAGAATTTCTGAGATGTCGCTGTCCGTCGAATCCACAATGTAGTCCGTCGAATGCAGCGAGGGGGCCACAGAACCTGCATTCTTGAGCAGATCAAACGCATGCTGGACCAGCTTGCTGCCGTTGGGGTCAAGCATCAGATGGTGTGCTCTGGCAATCATTCGATGCACAAAGGCGTTTCGGAGCGCATGTTTTTGTACATCCGCCTCACCCTCCGAAGGACCTACTCGAAGAGCCTTAAAAGCGTCCACGGCCTTCATTGCATCTCGCAAACCATTGGTGTCCCGCACACAAGAATCAAGAAGATGGCTTCCCCGATCAACATCTGCACTTCCGGTCTGAGGCTCATCGGTGGGGGGCATCTTAGTTCCGTTTTGACTTGCCTTTTCCTTCATTTCCTGCTCCAGACTCCTGATGCTGCTATTGACCTCGCTCAGCTGCTTTAACAGACTTTGCCGTCGCGCGTACAGTGCGGCAATAACTTCTTCATCGGAAGACATTATTCTTTTCTTTTTTTTTTTGTGTGTGTGTGTGTGTGTTTCTCGGGGGAGGGAGGGAGGGAGGGAGGGAGGGGGAGGGGAGAGGATATGTGTTTATTCCAAGAACCTTGAGGAAGATGTCCAAACGTGAAGAGGGATCGATTCCACGGCAAAGTCACATGCATACTCGCTTCACGGTCACAGCTCCCCTTCCACCTCCCCGAGAGGTACGGCGGTGTGGACACATCCGTGCCTCCACACATGCAGACATATGCAATGATAGATAAGAGGGTGGGTGTGGGGGCTCGCGCATAGAAAAGAAAGAGAGAAAGAAAGAAATGAAGAGTATAGTGGGGTCAAATTACAAGAGCAATACCCACAAGAAAAGAAAAAAAAAAAGAAGGTATTAAAATACTTCTAAGAAGCGTGTCCACTTCGCTTGTGCTTGCGGAGCCCCTTCTCTATGTGAACTTCATTGCGAGAATTACTCGAGCTGGAAAACAACTTCGTTCCCATGTTTAGGAAGGCGTTCCACATGTTTGGTGCATTTTCATCCGCATCAGGATCGATCGAAGAAGGGGAGCGCTTGTTGAGCTTTTCTGCATTAGTGCACGCGGGGAACGTCTTGTCGGACTTGCCCTTTGCTTCCACCTCATGCAGCTGAGCCTCGCTGTCTTGCAGGCGAGAAATCAGGACCGCCTTCACCCCGGAGGTAGGCAACCCCCGCTCTCGCGACAGCTCGCGAAGCTCGGGGACGGTGAGTCTGGCATAGTCATTCCTGCACGACAGTTCTCGCTCTTGCTTGGGTTTCTTCCTCGACCGTCGACTGGGCTCCCAGTCGCTCTCAGAATCAAATGCATCACTGTAGTCAGAATCACACGGCAGCGACGACGACGACAACGACGACGACGCACCATCCGTAGATGTTTGAGACTGGGAGTTGCGTTGCAGAAATGCGCGCAGGAAATGACAGCACCCTCGGAGTGATTTATACAACGCGGCAGCCTCCCGTGCCGTTGGCGGTGGGCGAAGTTCACCGGACCCGCTGGCCAGTGTGTAGCCGTCATATGAAACGAGAAGGGCAGTGTCAGCCACCTCGCAAGCGGAAGCCTCCGCTCGCCGCTCCGCAGGCGCAATTCCGTTTTCATCGTCGGACGAAGGAACCGGCAACCACGAGACGCGAGACGGTCGTGGGCGCGGTGAATCCGTCAGCTCGCCAAGCTGCAAAGCCTCCTCATCGGGGAGGTAAACAAGTCTTCGTTTGGTGCCCATCCATATGCAGTCGCTACCCGTTCCCCTACAGTTTTATTATTATTATTATTATTTGTGTGCGCGTCGTTTGTTGGAATCCGCACCGCAAGCAAGAGAAAAGGAATTCGTGCACAGTTCATTAGTCCAAGGCAACAAGACGATTGCAAAGTGTAGAACGCGGAAGACGTTTGAATTTTCCAGTCGCACACACACACACACACACACGTGTGTGTGTGTGTGTGTCTGTATGTATATAAATATATATATATATATATATTTTTATGTGACCTCAGCGGATGATGGAAAGAGCACGAGCCACGACGAGAAGCCTCCCAAGCATCGTAAAGAATTAAAGCAAAATCTAATGAATAAGAACAATAGTCGAAAAAAAGGGGGGGAAACAACAACAACAACAACAACAGAAAAAAAAAAAAAAAAACGGAGAGAGAGGCGCATGTGTTGTCGCGGGAGCTAACCCCTTATGGACCTCTTGCATCGGAGCAGACCTTGCGACACGCAAGGTATTCCAGGAGAGAGGAGGTTGATCTGATTGTAGTCATCTAGTGCCTTGCTCCATTTCTCCAACCCCTCGTAGGCGATCGCTCGGCGAATAAGCGCCTTGACATGCGTGGGTTCAATCCCGATAGCCGTGGTGCAATCGTTAATAACATCATGGTAGCTGTGTGTCTGCTGATGGCAGGCCGCACGGTTCGAGTAACAATTCGCCAACTCCACATCCCTCTCCGTGTTGAGTTCAATTGCACGAGAATAAAACAAAGCGGCACGTTCATACTTTCCCGATGCGAACAAGGAGTTACCGATGACTTTGGCCTCAGCAGCGGTCATACACGATGCGGGAGTGGTCTTTTCATTGCGTTCCCTCAGCAGGGCGTTTATCTTCTGCAACCGTTCCATTAATTCCTCGTTGTCGGGCTGAGCCTTGAGAGCCTGTTCGTATGCCTTTAGCGCCTCATCGTACCGCTTCATGCCTTGAAGTGCCATACCTTTTCGAAAGTAACCCTTGAACCATGACGGCTGAAGACGAATGCAGTTCTCTGAATCTTCCAGTGTCTTTGGAAGGTTTTCCAGATTTTGCCAGCAGACTGCGCGGTTGGAATAGACGGCCGCTGCAGCCTCGGAGTTTGGGTTGGTTTCAATGGCCTTTGTGTACCACGTGATGGCCTCCTCATACTTTTTCGCCTTGAATGCTTCATTCCCCTTCAGCTTTAATTCCTCCATTGACATTGTTGTACGATCCTGGGGCACAATCCTGCGAGGGATTAAAAGGGCAAACACAAGAGGAGAAGAAGAAGACGACGACGACGACGACGAAGAAGAGCATGGCAGCATTGTGCGGGACGAGTGGTGTGGTGTGACGAGGACACAAGAAGACACACAGGCACGAAGGCACGCGGAATGTCAAATACAAAAAGGGAAATAAAGAAAGAAAGTTTTTTTTTTTTGTTGTTGTTCTTCTTGTTTTTCTTTTCATGGCGCAGACGGAAGTGCAACTCAAAAGACAGTAGGCATGGCCTCCTCCTTGTTTGTCGCCAACACAAAGCAGTAGTGATCGTGCATAATGCACCACTCATCCCAGTCATCGACAATCTCGAGTTTTGCCAGCCATTTTTGGGTATCCGGCGGGACGGACAAATACAACTGCCTCATCGTTGTGGTCACAACACTCGTAAGTCCCACCTTCTTACAGCGCAGTGCATGCGACTCCGGCGTGGGCAATTCCTTGATGCCCCGGAGATGAACTCCCACGGCTGCGAGATTGCGAACCATCACCTCCCCAAAACGATCGTTGGGGTTTATGGCGTCGTAAGCGATGAGCAGAGTAGTCGTGCCCTCCTTGAGCACGGACCTCAGCATCAGTTCAAGTATCGCTGTCGACACCTGCTCGTCCAGGTATACAAAAACCATTTCAGCCAGCAGTACTGTGGGAACATCCTCGAGGACGTTTTTCTTCAGCAACTCACACAATTCGTCCGTCTTTCGAAGGTCACACGGCAACAACTGATACTCCGGCCCAACAAACTCCTTCAGTTTCCCCGTTCGTCGTATCACGCTCTGCTTCTCTGCAACCAAGTCGGGAAAATCCAACTCAATGTACTTTCCAATTTTGACGTCCTTGTGGTCCTTCTTCAGCCGAAAGTACAACGTGTCAACACCGGCGCCAAAACTGATCACTTGCAGTGGACCCTCGCCGCACTGATTCTTTGCAAACGACAACAAACCGCGTTCTATTGCCACCGTTCGTAGCCACGTGCCACGGTTCATTAAGGGACTGTTGACGATTGTCGTATCCCTGGCGAAAAAGGCAGCGAAGGGGTCATCCAGGTATCGCTTGCTCACGCAATGAACCTTTCGCGAGCACGCGCTATGTGCGGTTTGCTGAAGGGACATTTGATTCTCTTCCCTCCGCTGTCCCCACTCCACGAGCTACCGCTACCACCACCACCACCACCACCACACCGCCGCCACCACCACCAACAACAACACCACCACCGAAACAACAACAACAACAACCCTTTTCTTCCTCTTCTCCCAAACCTCTACGGAGAAGAGCCGAATAAAAACGGCAACAAAAAAAAAATTGAAGAAGAGCAGCACACAAAACAAGACTAAAAAAAAAAAGAACGTTTTGTTGTTGTTGTTGTTAGATGGAGGAGGTGTGGGTTTCGCTTTGCTCCTCGAACCAAAAGGAAAACAAGAACAATAATAATAATAATGATAAAGAGAAAGAGAAAGCCGCCAGCACAAGTGAAAAGAACAGGAGGTGAGCTAAACAGAAACCCTCTTGCACGCCTCCATCCTCATCGTCTCCGCTTCGCTCGCACATGTGTGTGTGTGTGTGTGTGTGTGCGTCAACGCATGCGAGCAAGCTCTACACAAGAAGTACACCCCTGATGCTGTTGAGGCTTTCGGTGATGGAATCAGCCAAACTACGCATGGCCACATGTTGATCTCCACCGGCACATACCAGGCAGTCTCGTGCGAGGGAAATCACTTTGCGTAAAGCGTGTGAAACATCCGACATTGGACTCTGTTGCGCTGCCTCCGCCAGCGCCAGTTCTATGCGATCCGGGGGCAGGGAGCTGCACAGCGCGGTAATGGCACGCGCCATTTGGGATGACGACGATGATGTAAGCCTTCCCGAAACAAGCCCCTGCAAGACTGTCGACAGGAGGCACGAGAACAAATCCGTATTTTCCGAATCAGAGTCCCTTAGAAACGTCACTACTCTGGTGGTTACAGTGATCCCCGCTCGCTGAACTTCAGTCGATTCAGAGTTCAGCAAGAAGATTAGAGTCGACAGAAAGACCTGCGACCCCGAGTAGGCGACGAATTCACCAGTGAAAGCATCCGAACACAGCTGAAATGCATTGATGAGAGACTCCTGCAATTCGGGGGTGGTCAAACATCGCTCATCAAACAGCGAGACAAAACATGCCAGAGAAGAGATGATGTACGCGCCCAGGGGCTGAATCGTGTCCCCGGGAAGGTCACACTCCATCATGCTCCATCGTGAAACTTCACATAAAAGATACGACAGCACCTGCATCAGTCGATGCTTTTCCTCCAGTGCAGTTTCAGCCCTCCATGTAGCATCGCTGCATAGCGCCTTGACGACAAAATTTAGTGTCGTGCAAACCTTCTCCACTAGCCACACCATCTGAAGCCCATTCAGTACCGCCGAATAGGAGATGAAAAGTTGGAGAATCATGTCGGCGCTCTGAATAGTCAACTCCTTTTCATAAAACCTCGTGGTGCTCACGGAAAGCACATGGTCACAGAGGCTCATTACAATATCACAGCAGCTCACAAGTCGCTTGCTCTCCTTCAAAGACACGAAGAAGCCACCAAGTGATGTACACCTCTCAAGACACTGACCGACATCGACAGAAAGGGACTCCGTGACGCGTACATCGAAGGTGTGGAGAATCGACACTAGTCGCTCTGAGAGTGTATCCTGAGAAACGCAACCAACCCAAAAAGCGGTGATCCGCCCTCGCACATTTCCATAAAAATGCTGGCCACAAGTGATCATTTCCTCCGCTGTTTGTAAAAGTTCGCATGACTGGAGGGCAGATGCTATATCCGTGCTCCTCATGCAGACGTCAAGCACGCGACACCCAGCGAGTGCGACATCCCCATCAAACGGAAACACACGAAGCGAATAAAGGGCCCATGACACGATAGTTGTACTTCCCTGGGTAAATGAGAATTTACCCCTCTCCTGCCTCACCACGTAAACAGCGATGAATGTCCCCAGTACTTCTAAAATCACCGATACTACCGCCGGGCTTGCCAAAGACAACTGCTGCATCACTACCTCCATAAGTTTCATGAGCGCCATAACAACCATTAACACCGGGTGAGACTCCGTCCACGTGTCGGCGACAAAGCACGGGGGTATGACAACATCCTCGCCCTCACACGCGTCGGCTAAAAATGCACCAACTATCTTTAAAATCAACCAGAGTCCCTCTTGAATTTGCAAGTGCTCAGCCTCAGTCTGCTCCCTCTTCTCAGAATAGCGTTGACAAAGGAATCCCAAGGCTAAACAGAATGATTCGGCAGACCGTTCTGGGTTCCATCGACCAATGTGGCCCAACAGGGAAGCATGTGACACAATAAAAGCGTCGGAAAAGGGCTGCGTGTCCTCAGATGAATGGGTGCATGACAACTGTGCCTCCAGAAAGGCATTCAACACCTCGAGTCCCTCGGAGGCCAGCACACCCGTAGTGTTGCTTCCATGAAATGACGCCATTCCTGCCACCTTAAAGAGACAACTCAAAACACTGTCCAGGGCAGCCAGAATGCTGTCATCATCCTCATATTCCGGCAATCGGTTTTTCATCGTAATGATGGTCTTCGCAAAGAGCGAGAGCTCCGAAATGCAGGAATCGATTCTGCCCCCCACGCCAAATATCTCTGACAAATTCGTTACTATGCTGCTGATGCCAGAAATAGCAAGAGGCAGAATGGCACGAGCATTCTCTATATCATGCTCGGCGTGCCCCAGGAGATCCCTCGTCACAAAGCATGCAAGGGAGAGAAACCTATCGCCATAGTTCACCAGGCTCGCAAACTCGCGCGGTTCCACTACCACACCGCAAAATTGCGTAATAAGTCCCACAATTTGTCGGCGACTAAACAGCAATCCACAAACGGAACCATCGGTGTACCACGTGTGCAGCATAGCATCAATTTTTATCACGCCGTTGGGAAGAGAGACACCATGAAAGAGAAGTGTCGTCCACAAGAAACCCGAAACCCTAAAGCAGTGGTTGCACTCATTATCTGAGGCATCCTCTTCAAAAAAGTCATGAAGCGACCATGAGAGTAAAGCGCTGAGGCAGGCAAAGAGTACTTCAAGTGTCTGTAGCGTTTCAGCCACGGCGCTGGCTGCGCAGCAGAGTAGCATACTGAGAAGACGGGCCAACCCATCACGCTCAAGGGCAGAGCGGCATGCACGGTGAAACTTCATCGGCATACCTCGTCCAAGTGAGGCTTGATGATAAAGTCCGAATTCCTCAATGACGTGCAGCACTATCTGACGTACAAATACGACCTGCAACTCGGACTTGCGATTGTCCAGCAGGGAGAGAACTTCTGAAACCACCTCCGAAACAACGGCTTCGTCCACAGCGTCCTCAAACATGGCGCAACTAAATTTTAGCACAATGGCCGCGTCCAATGCCGCTTCGGACAAAACGGAGCGCCACGCAGGCGTCAAGAGCCTCGCACCGCTAGACTCGACATAATCCATGAAGAACGTTAAAATATCTCTTCTCTTGTTACCCAAAGATTCCCTGTTACATGAGAGAAACACCCTCAATATCCGGAAGGCAGCGAAATGCATGTACGTTGTTGAATCATCTTTTGGCTCACGTACGTCTCTCATGAGTAGCCTCACAATGTACTCCAAAGACAACGGGTCTCTAATGGCCTGCAGGGCCCGAATAATCCCCTCCGCCCCACGATGATTTCCCTCCCTGAGGAAGTGAGCCGCACGTCCAAGCTCCTGATACAGATGACCTTCCATCAAATTGATGGCTCTGCATGGTAGAAGACAAATATTTATTTATTTATGAAAAGAAAATGACAAGAAAAGAAGAAGCAGAAGAAGAGGTGCGAGGAGGGAAGACGAGTGCATGAATGATAAACAAATTTAGAAAGACAAACAAACAAACAAAAAACGCGCTCTCTTTCCCCCCATTCCCCTCGCTCTTCTTCGTGATGCCACCACCACCACCACCAGGCAACACGCAACACGAGAAAAGGTGAGACAAGTGCACGTGAAAGAAAAATTAAAAAAAAAAAAAAACACAAAACGGCCAAAAGTATGCGGGAACGAGAGACGGGGGCGAAACATCAGGTGAATGCCACAGGAGCGGGAAATAACTCATTGGCGAAAACCAAAAGGCTTTCAAAGGTATCCCGCCCGGATCCAAAGAAAGTTGCACCCGCTGCGCACCGAAGGGCAGCAACACGAAGAAGGGCTTTTAATGCCACGTAATTCACTTGACGAGCCGCCTCACGAGTGGCATCCTTCCATTCCGCAACAAAGGCCTCGTCCACGTCGCGGTTCATCATATCCTCCACAACACCGAGTGCCAAGTTTTCTCCCGCCTCCCGGGTTACATTTGGAGAAGCGTCTAACGTCTTACGTGGTTCCTGCACACTACCAGCGCCTTTGGAAAATGCGGCAACGAGAGAAAGTTGCACGCCGCGCCTATGCTTCAACATGTCTGTCAGGCCTCGCCCCACGCCAAGCCCTGTAGCCTGAATGGTCATTCCGCGAATATCAGATACCACGACATTTGTAGCAGCACTAAGAGCAACAGTCCAAACCGTCTTGAGCTCCGCATCCGTGTCTAAGCCAAGCTCATGCGCCCTTTCCGAGTCGGTACTGGGACGACTGGGGACAATCAGCGGTGTGAGCACACACTTGATACGAGATAGCATAGACTCACGATCCGTGGACCTCAAGGAAACATCAAAGGCAATGGGAATGTGGTATTCGACACACCTCCCCCTTCCCATGTATTTTTGCGTTTCCTTTGGGTGTAGTGGATGCCGCTCCAGAAGTGTTACCCGTAGCCCGGTGGTGAAATAGTTGCCACGCTCCAGTTTGGTGCACACAACCTCCAGCAGCTGTCCTGCAATATCCCACACATCATCCAGGGAGGTCGGCCTCACAGCATAGTTCATAGAACAGCCCACGCTAGTGGGTATCCTCCGCCCCAGTATCCGCTGATTTTCCTCGTCACCAGTTCGGCTTACCACACGTGGGTCAATGCCACGGCAGAGGTTGTACAAGTTCTCACCGTTCTTCTGCCCAAGAGCACGTTGCATCTGCTGCTTTGTTAGCTTCTGGACATGGCGACACAGGATGCCTTCATCCCCACCCATTCGGTTGCTGCTCACGTTGCTGCCCCCCCACAAGATACGGCCTCAACAGGGGACGCAATTTTGTCATGGTTGCATGCCCAACTCCATGTACCACACTGAAGGGAAGCTGTGCAATAGTGCCGGAGGCATCTTCAGGGCGGATCACATATATTCCATTTGGCTTTGCAAGCGTCGTGGCAATACGGGCAAGCATTATATTAGGCCCAATCCCGCATGAGACGGTGCATTTCGTAGCCTGTTCCATCTCGTGGCGAATGTCAGAGCAGTAGTGCACAATCACGTCGCAGTCATCAGTGTCAAGGGCAATCATGACCTCATCAATGCTGTAGACCTCCACTGAGATGCTCACCAGATTTGGGCACAACTCAAAAAGCATACGGTAGAGGCACTTCGAAACTTCTTCACAGCGTGGCAAGTCATAGCCCAAGACACGGAGATTTGGGCATATTTCCCGGGCAGCGTTCACATACATGCCTGCGTGAACCCCGTAGGATCTCGCAACGTAGTTGCAGGAGGAGATGTCACTATTGCCGCTTCCTGCCGCCACGCATACCGGATGCTCCCGAAGGTGCATATTTTCCTCCTTTGAGAGCGCCACGCTGCAGAAAAAGGCGTCCATGTCCAAATGCGCAAAAAGGGACTGGCGGCTCAGGACGCCATGGTTCCACGCGGGATTCTCCGCGAACCACTCCTTGAACAGATCATTGGCCCTACTTTTCCACTGACCAATAAAGTGCAGTCGCGAGTGCTGCTGAAAGTGCCTCAAGCTATTTATTTGACCATGTATCGGATCCCTCCGTGTTTCCTCGTCCTTTCTCTTTCTGTTCCATGACATGGCGAACAAAACGTGCAAACACCTCACGTGCCGCGTCGTCAATGGTAAACTGCTCCTGCAAGTCACGCAACACAACGTCAGCTAAGCATTTAGGAACCACTCCTTCTCCTCGATCAGTCATCAAGACCACCCGAAACAAGAGAAGACAACACCGCCACCTCGGAAGAAAGAACTAAAAAACAAAAGAAGAGGAAGAAAATGTACACTCCGCCGTGCTGCTGCGCACATCAGTTGCCCCCACCATACTCACCCCGACCAATGAAGAGAAGAAGAAGAGGGAGAGAGGGGGGGGGAAGGGGGTGTATGGGAAGAGGGGAGTAATAACAATCGCCACAGTAAGTATGCGTTTATGAGCTCTTTTCTACATGCATACACCTGCAAGAGATGTGAGCCGCACTATTGTACATACAGAACCACGTTCATCTTCCCCCGGTGGTGATCCAGTGGAAGGGAAAGAACTCTTGCACCAGCGCCGCCCTGCTGGAGGTCCTCGCCCCGAAGAAGAAGACATGCAGTGCCAACCACGTCACCGCTCTCAACCTCCCTCACCTCAAAGTAAATGACGTCGCTTTTATCGTCCAGAGGCCTAACCCACTCCAGTAGAAGGGTAGGGAAACAAACGCGAAAGACAGTTCCAGCAGTAGCAATGCTCTGCACCTCGTGCAATTCGCAAGTTATTCCCACCTCATCCAGCGTGTCAAAGATGCGGATGGAGAGGGGTTTCAACTCGGCACTTCTTGTAAAAGCAAAGCTGTAGAACCTGAGGGTCAACTGGGATGCAGGAGTGGGGGAAGTGCAACTCAGCATAAGGTAGGGTTGAAGAAGCGAACTCTGCAGTCCATCACGTGCAACAAACTCCTCAACAACGATGGTATCACGACACCAATAGAATTCCTCAAAAAATGAGCAAAGCAGTTCACGTGTCTGCTCCCTCTGTGCCTTGAGCCTGGCAGACACACCTGCTTCACGGCGACGAAAGTAATCGAGAAGCGCCTCTCTCCCGGAGGGCACCGCCACCACTGGATCCTGCGCGGCAGCCCTCATTTGCCACTCATCATCGCGTGAAACCATGCGATCAAACAGATTCTGCATGGCATCGTAGGCGTCTGAAGCCGCCCTCTCAATGTGGTCTCGTCCTCTCTGCTCGTGCACCACCACAGTAAATAACAAACGCTCCCGCATCTCGTGCTCCACGATCCCCCGTCGCGTCAGCGGCTCCGCGGCACAAACCAACTCAACGGCTTGGACTTGGGAATGCTCCACGGAGGACATGAAGTGCATGGCTGCTTGAGTCGACCGGAGCTCTTCTGAACAGTATTGTACACGGCGGTACAGGGCGTGGGTGTATGTCATTGCACCCATCATGATCTCAGCCTCATTAATAATGTCTAGGCGATCCTGTATCTCGTCCACTTCACATGCCCGCAAATGCAGAAAGGCGTAGTCAACGCTGAGAAAAAGGAAGCTGCGCCGCTGGTGCTCGGAGTCTTGAATAGAAGCCCGCTCCATCTGCTCCCGGTCTGCGGTGCTGGAGAGCGAGATCTGGAGATATTCGTACTGACACTCAGCCTCCAGTTTCAGTCGATTCCATGACTCCACGCAACCCAGAAGGACTGCATATTCTGCGATGCGGCTTTGCAACTCCGCTTCTTCCCTGAGATACCGTTCCAGCCTCTCCATTCTGACAATCGCCTGGAACTCGTGATGATGGAAGCGTTGGCGCTCCTCCCCTATGAGCAGTGCACGTTGAGTGGCCTCCAATTCCTCCACTGCGTCATGCGACGAGCCACGCCACGCCGCCACCGCCACCATCAAGTCTCTCCACTCAGCATGAGCCTCCAACTCCATCTCAAGTCGGAGGCGCTCCTCCGCGTGACAGAGTTTCTCAGTGAGATGATGCGCAATGGCATCCGTGTGCCATTGCGCCAACAAAAAGCGACTGGCCTCTTCCACTTCAGTGATGGATCCAGCCTCCCTGAGCATCGCCTCCTCAAGCTCATGCATGTATATCAAACCCCGCAAATGAACGACGTCCCGCACCTCGAATTCAAGAATCCTCCTTCGCTCGCAGGACTCCTCAAACTCCAATACCACTGTAGCTTCAAGCATGCGGGTAGACCAGACATATTCGGTATACAGTTTTCGCACATGATTAAATTGCTCAGACTCCTGCTTCCATAGTGCCGTAAGACTATCCACAACAGTGTGAAAAAATGCATTGCGCTCATTCTCGGAGCGTACAAGCGCAGACCGTTCTCGGTTTTGCCGTTTATCCAGTGTGTTGAAACCAAATCTCCACTGGTCAAACAGACAGTGTCTCTCGTACACTTCGAGACGCTCCACAATGGCGGCCCCCGAGTCGGGAGTTGGTTCCCGCTTGAATACCTCGCGCCACGATGTAAAAAAAATCACTCGAAGCGCCTGGCGCTTCTCCATTTCGTCCCTTTCAATAATCCTGCGCAGATCCGACTCCTTTGATGGTATCACCAACAACCGTGATGCTATCTCCCTCAACCGGTGGTCTTCCCTCATCCTGCGACGCATTAGAGATGCCCTCATGACTGATACAACGACTAGTCGTGCAGCCTCATTCTCCTGGTCATTTGCCAACAAACTGAGTTTGAGCAGATACAGACGTTCCAATGAACAACGATCACGCTCCTCCTCGATGACAAGCAATGAGACGTCATGGGCGAACTTGGACGAGGCTTGACGAACCCATGAATTGACACGGTAAAATTGCTGGAACAACAGTTCCATATCAATCTCACGGCTCACCGCCAGAAAACGACGCTGCTCCGTCTCCCTGCGGTTCATCATCTCCTTCTGCATCAAGTCCCTACGAGAGATTTGCTCCAAGATGATGTGCAATTGCACTCCGCGAAGATTCCTATGCAACCCCCGTTCCATTATAAAACTCTTCTCGATGCAATACCTGCAGTACATCTCCTCACCTATAATGGAGTACCATGAGGCCTCCGTATTTAGACCCGATAGTGCCGCAGAGGTCAAGAAGTGCCGACACCGCCTTTCCTCTTCACACACGAGCGCCCGCTCCTCCACAAGGCACTGGCCTGCCAGAAAAGAGTTGAGAAGCTTAACACGACATCGGGCCTCTTGACTGATGACAACACTTCGGATCTGCTCTTCTGATAAGAAAAGGTCAGTCAGAGACTTGATCTCCTTCAGCTCACGCACCACCTGACGCGTTCGCCAATTACCGCCTGGAGCCACTGGAGTAGTGTGCTTTACGGTCTTTTCAGCCGTCTCGGAGAGCAAACCAGTAAGAACAGCGTGCAAAAGAGTCCCACCATCCTCCGCAACCCCTGCACATGCAGCCTCATTGAGAGCCGCCCTGAACATTGGCGTCCTCGGAGTTGTACTCATGCAAAACAACAAAAAAAAAACCCTTGTGCTTACACACACACACACACACACATACGGAAAAAGGAGAGAGAAAAGGCAATAACAACAATCATCAATAAAGCAAAACAAAGAGGGGTGAAGAAGAAGAGAGCACAATGAAAACACACGCACACGCACAAAAAAAAAAAAGGAAAAACATGACAAGGTGTTCTACGCTTGCCAACGGTCATCATATTTGTAGCACGCGTGTATGTAGCTCGTTTCCTCCCCCATCTCGCTTGGTGGTGTCTCCTGCACCTCCATTCCTTCGTTCCCTTCGCTGTCTTCCTGCCACAGAAGAAAGTAGAAGAAAAGCCGAGAATAAATCCACATCCTCAGACGCCTGCCGCAGCGAATTTACACCCTTTTTCGGAAACACAGGGAGCGGTAGAGCATCGCCAGGTCCATTTCTCCACGAACCAAGTAGAGGCCCCTGTTCTTAGTAGTGTCATTTTTATACTCCGCGTAAAATGCCTGGAAGGGCCTCGAAAACTCGGTTACCTCCTCCATGCCATAGTGATCCGCGCGCTCCCGAATGTACGCCATCGGAACAACGTACTCATCACAGTCTACAAATCCCTCTAACGCAAAGCGGTATTTTGTACCCACTGCAAGTATCCCATCATTCCATACCGGCTCCGAATCGAGGCACAGGGCGAAAAACCCCTTGCATTCCGTTTTATTCGTCCGGAATCGTTCACCAAGAACCTCTTCGTCAACCGTCGTCGCGATGAAGACACCCTCGGGGGCCAGGGCCCCGGCTATCGCACACATCAACATATCAATACGCTCCAGCGAGTCACATGCATAGTGCAGGGCAAATTGAATAGATAAAACATCAAATCGGCCATAATACTCGGAGAGCGGCAATTCATGACGAAGAAACGTCTCGCTGAAGCAGTCTGCAACAGAGAAGGTGCAGCGGCAGTCAACCCCAGAAGCGAGTTTTTCGTACCGCCTCTGTGCCTCAGCTACGCAGTCTGGAGAGACATCATAACACCCCAGAAATACAGCCTTCACCAAACGCTTTCGGGGGAGGTTCGCAGTAGCAAAGGAGAGCTCGGGACTCTGGGAATGAAGCCACTTCCCCAGATCCCCACCTCTTCCACTGGCCAAATCGAGCACAATGGCTTCATGGCGTCCAGCCTTAAGCTTGATATGGTCCAAGGCAAACTGAATCAGAGCCTTCTTGACATAATTGCTGAAAAAGCGAAAAGGCGTCTCCCTGCTCTTCAAGTCGCCCGCGCGCTTCCGCGCAATATTGTCGTACGAGATTGCAGTCTCGGAGCTCTTCATCCACCCGCCTTCGCTTCTCCCCTTTCAATGAAGAATATGCGTCTTGATGCGGCGAGGCCCCTCAATCCTGAAAAGCAGAGAGAAGAGTAGAGAGGCGGAAAAGGTACAACATTATTTTTTATTTTTTTTTTTTACCGGCGAGTTTTGGGCTCCTGCAATCGCTCGATTCAAATGAGATCGCTCACAATTCAAACCAAACCCAAAAAAAAAAAAAAAGGAGTGCAAGGGGGATAGAAGCAGTTGGCATCACAAGAACAATAATAATAATAATAAAAAGCATGCCACCCCAAGCCATCATTCACCCACACACACACACACACCCTTTTGCACCCAAACTTTTTTTTTTTTTTTGGGGGGGGGGGTTGGTTTGAATTATGAGAATCCGTCCTCCTTTCTTGTGTCTCTCACTTCTGGATGGAGCAATTTATAACTTTGTTACTTCTCCGCCTCCCGCAATTGCTTCTAGAGACCCCTTTCCCGGGCTTTTTTCTTCTTTTTTCGTCACACTGCCCTAAATCTCGGCAAAACAACAAAAAAAAAAACATGTTGCCCTCACGCATCCACCGCCAGTGGAAGCAAAGCAAGTGCCTCCTCAATCACACGTATGACGACAGTGGTTGCAATCAGCGATTCGTTCCCGCTCGCATCGGTGGCAATTTGAAACCCACACGTATGCAACAGCTCCAGTGCGTCAGAAACTGGAGCAACCCTCGTTCGAAAAACATTTGTCGACGTTTTCAGCGAACGCTTCGTCGCATCAAAGGGATCGTCGCGTATGTTAGACAATACAGTTCGCAGCACGCCTACACATTGTTGCGCCACTAGGGTGTCCTCTCGCTTAATTATCCCATCAACGAGATGCGGCAGAGATGATGGTGGCTCAGCAGGCTTGTCGAAAATTTCGCTGAGAGGTGTGATTGATGCGGCGATGCCGAAAGGATTGCAGGTGGCAGGGGCTGCGGCACCTGGTGGCACAGTCTTCTCGGGATCTCCCCTACACATGTGTAGCAACGACTCCTCCCGTTTCTTTTCAGCAGCCTTCTCCATTTCCACCACCGCGATGCGGTGCGCCTCCTCCTGCGATTTCCCCTGGCGCACGTATTTGTCAGCGAGGATCTGGAGCTTAATCCGGCGCCGCGCAATGGCATCGTCCTCCTTCTGTTTTCTCACCTCCGCAAGCTCCGTTTCTCTTCGCAGTTTGTCGCGCATCTCTTTGGTCTCCAACGCCATTCGGCCCATCTGAATTCGTTTTCGCTCCTCTTCTGCCGCGAGCCGCTTCGCATCTTCCGCCTTCGCCTCGGCCTTTCGCCTCAACTCCCGCACCTTGGCTTCACGCTCCACCTCCGTAAGAACGCGCTTCACCCTAATAACCACCTCCACACCATCCTCCAGTGGGGTATCAAGCTCGGGATGGCCCTCGTGCATCGTGATCCACTGCGTGCAGGTGCCAACGTCCACGCAACCCGCCACAATCGATTTCTTGATGGCGTTTTCACTAAACCCCTTAGCACTCAATGCCTCGAAGAGATCCTGGTTAATGTAGTACCTCTTGAGTCCCTCATCAGAGGATGAATTCAGGTCGCATGCCCCCTTCTTGGTGGGATCGTCTTCGTTTACGTGGGCAGACATTGTCCAAAACAACTCAATGCTCGATTCCTGCTGCGTAAAGATAAGAAACAAGCAAAAGCAAAGAAAATACAGAGTGAATACCACACAAGAGATTTTTTGAAAAAAAAAAAGTAAAGAACAAATAAATTAAAAACGGAAAACAGCAGCAGCAGCAGCAGCAGCGGCGGCGAGGACAGGAAGACGTACTCAGAGCAAAAAGCTGAGATCCACACACACACACACACACACACACACACACACACACACACACAAACAAACAGGCAGACAGACAGACAGAGGGAGTTCGATACGCATGTGGCACAAGGAAACAAACGTGTGATTGCTGCTGCCACGCACACACACACACGCACGCAGAGAGAGAGTGTGTGTGAGTGAGTTCTCCTCACCATTTCTCTCTTCAACCACTGGAATGGAGTGGGGCGCATGGTCACATACACACACACACAAAAAAAAAGAAAAACGAGACGTTATCGACTACCGTTGTCAAAGAAAAACAAATCCGACTCCAGTTGCCTTTGAGATGAATGCGGTGCCGCAAAGAGATGCGGGTCGTCAGTTGTTGGAGAACATGATGGTAACAGCGTCACCTCCACTACCATCCTTTCTATGTTCCGCCTGCTGAATGAAGAAACCTCCTTAGAAGCGCTTAGAAGGAGAGGTGCAACCATCGGAATGCTGCGAGTAGCCTTGTGCTCCCTGGAGAATCCCTCGTACAAATGCTCGAGGACGGAGAGGGAGCGGCCCACTGCATGAGGCATGACATTCGCCTCCAGGGTAAACGAGCCTGCGTAGTGGATAAGGCGGATCTCCGCCGACTGCCGCGCCACAAGAGACGCAGATCGCAGCACACGCTCCAAACAAACAAACATAGAAACACTGTTCTCATGATCGTTCACCGATAAATCAACAAGACGTTCAGGCAAACTGTCGGAAAACTTCAGATCCACACCGCCCTCAAGCATCAACGAAATGCGATCCACAGCCAAGCGAGTCACCCTGCTGCATGCGGACGTTGAATCCACACAGCGCTCAAGAAATGGCACGATGAGCATTTTTCCATCAGAATCACTGCCCAAGTGTCTCGCCAACAAGTCAAACCTTTCGAGTAACAACTCGGAGAGAAGACTACACTTTTGAAATGATTCGGCAGTCCTCACCTGGTTGAGAAGCGATACAAAGTAGTCCCGCAAATGGGTGATAAACACCTTCTCGGACACGAATTGACAGCACTGCAGCAGAATCGGCAGGGCAAACCGCAGTCTGCCCTCCTGCAAACTCTCACGCAGCATCAAAGGAATAACCAATCGCACCAGCAAAACCTCCTCAAACGCAGAATGCCGGAGCCCGTCGTACACCCTCTTTAACAGGGAAAGGCGTGCATTTGCATCCAATGTGTCGTACTTATCTAATTCTCTTAACACCAATATGTCCTCTTTGGTGAAAATTGGGTCCTTTTGCAACTCGGAGAGGGAGGGTCGTGGTGCACAGAGCGGGCGTCCTGAAAACCACTTGGAAACCTTCGCCTCGACACTCAAGTACTGCCTGCTTTGTAGCTCAACGTTGTTGCCGCAGTTAAAGGCCCTATCCCCAGACAACACCTCCACACAAACAAGAACAAATGAAAATACATCACTGTCCGGCAGCTTCACAGCCAACTCTCCCACTCCATTTGGTACAAAGAGATCTATCGGGCCCTCCTCTCTAGGCTTTAAGGTCCTGACGACCTCAGTTGAGCAGTAATCCAGCAAGGGAGCGGCAATGCTACAAAGCGAAAATGACCAGCTGAGTCCTGCGGCCGTTTCTCCAGGGATGGCATGCGAGAGATCAAAGACTACCCACCCACCATCCTCAACAATACACACGGCCTGGGGAGCAAAGTCACACAGTAAGTGACCGGCACGCTCATGTATAAAGTGCATTGCATCGCAACACCGGAGAAGTCCAAGAAGTTTCTCCTGTTTGGAAAGAGTCCCATTGGAAAGCTCAAGCGGAAGCAGCGACAAGATGCGCTCAACCACGAAATGCAGGCGTTTTTCGTTTTCCACCAACGGCTTTACCACCCGAAGAATGCATGGATGACGCAACCGCGTGAGCAAATTCACGCCACTTTTGATGGCATCCAGAGTACAGCGAACCTCAGCCATTGTAGAGCAGCGTGCCACTAATTCCTTCAATTCCACGGATACAACAGACACAAGCCTGCCCGAAGAAACCTCCACAGCGTCCTGAATGTGCAGCAAGTCGTGTTTTCCACCACGAAATCTTCGCCCACCCATTTTATAGTCCCCAAGACGGCCCTCACTAAAGACGTGAGCCAATGACTGGCCCACTTTGGACAGCATCTCCATCCCCATTGTGCACTATCGATTTCAACCCGAGAAGCAGAGAAGCAAAAAAAAAAAAAAAGGGGGGGGGGGGGAAACAAGAGAAGGAGCGTGAGAGTACAGAGCCGATGGAAATGGTGGGTGGCGGGAGTGCAGCATTGACGGGACAAACGAAAAAGAGTAGAATCGCCCAGAGAAGCAAAACAAAAAGGAGACGGGAAGCGGAACAACGCCCAAGTCACGGTGTGACCAGAGCGAAAAAACAAAAAGAAAAACACCGGTATCCGTGTGAAAATCCACAGGCACCCCAGCACCAACGTCTTTTCAGGGTTTGAGGGTGATTGTAGTCAAACGGGGTTCCCCCAGTCGGTTGTATGTACAGCACCAAATACTGCGATGTGGACATGGCATGTGGACGGCTTCCTCCACGGACGGGCCTCCAAAGAAGGACAGCATTGTTCTCAACACAGCCTGGTGAGCCACAACTAATACACATTTGGGGGTCACATTCAGATCCAAGAGAAGGGGTTCTAAACGCCGCATGAGATCGCGGTACGACTCGCCATTTGGGTAGCGGAACCCCACCTTGTCTGAAAGACGAAAAGATTGAATACATGGATAGAGAGCCTTTACCTCCTCGTTTGTCATATCCTCGCACACACCAGCGTGAATCTCATTCAGTGTTTTAAACGTTCTCAGTTTTTCTTTTGTAAGAACAACAGCAGAGGGTGCAGCCGTGCGCTGCGTGCGCTTCATCTGGCTACACCAGACTTCGAAACCCTCCTCCTCGTCCCACTGTGCATCCCTGGAGAGAAACAGGTACCTATTGTGTACCACCTGCTGGCGGAAAAACTCTGCAACGGCCAAAGCGTCATCCAATCCAGACAGAGTGAGGTCAGGATCGCCACCGAGACGATCTTGCAAGTTGTATTCTGACTCCCCATGACGCGTAAAGAAGCGCGGGCAGAAGGACTGAAGCGTTTCGTCTGAGCTGCCCGTCAACGGCTCGTGAAGATAGACGCGGTGAAGGAAGGGAAGACAGCTGTTGAGATAGCTGGATACCTTTGAGCAGACAATACTCCCGCTGCAGCGCGTACACCGGAAGGCTGGTTGTTTCAAACAGACATCAATGTAGCCACATTTTAAAAGGCTTCGATCCCTCCAGTCTTCATCAAGCCAAATCTGACGCACCAGAAATGACCCAGTTGAATTAAGCATTTCGTGCAGCTTGTCATAGGCACCCGTCGATTCACAATCAACCCGGAGAATCACCACCGGAATCGCAGCAAATCCAAGTGGTGGGTTTGACTCGAAGTATTCAACTGATTTTGCTAAGCATTCTCCTACGCACCGCTCCCACGCGGCAGAATCATCCTCAAAGTACTGCACCTCTGCGCCACGTTCCACAGGACCGGCAATAAAAAACATGACGCTCTCACCACACCAACGGAAATAATGCAACAGCTTCGTGCAAA
The DNA here is from genome assembly GCA_030849745.1 of Trypanosoma scelopori. Taxonomy (NCBI): domain Eukaryota; phylum Euglenozoa; class Kinetoplastea; order Trypanosomatida; family Trypanosomatidae; genus Trypanosoma; species Trypanosoma scelopori. The sequence goes on along the minus strand of JASANX010000846.1, from coordinate 3,308 downwards.
AGATGCGCGCAACTAAACTACATCGGCGCGAGGAGCTGACGACAATAAAAGCAGCACTCTTTGTGCCATACCAGCGGTGAACCGACAAACCCGGTTCATTGTCAGTATGAATCCGTGGGGGCAGAGAGAAGATGCATTCCTTGGCTGGGCTAGAAACCCCCTCAAATTTGCAGAAGTTGATTGAATTTTCCGAGAAGGTCCGATCAACACTAATGCTGCTTCGCAAAGACACTCCCTTGGAAAACATATGCAAGCAGTATACGCACGTATGTATGAGTGTATGCGTCTCTGCACGTGCACCTGGTGCTGCTGCGCCCACACCCTCCTCCCCCCACCCCTTCCAACACACACACACACACACACACACGGAGAGAGACGCAATGAAAGAGAAAGCGCACATACACCAGAGCGGCAAATAGAAGAAAGAAGAAAAAAAAGGCGGGTGGGAAGAAAGCCGCAGGGCGCCGCCGCAAATGGATAACAGGGCACAAGCACACAACTGTACTGTGTTGAGACTCACACGTATTCATTCGCATTACTCCCCTCCCCCCCCCCCTCAAAAAAAAAAAAGAAGAAAGAACAGAGAGAACCAGGGACGCCACAAAAGCCCCTGTGAGCTACAATCTTCCATCCTGCTGCTTCATAAGTCGAATAATCCTCTCCTGCTCCTGGAGCAATTCATTTCGTCTGGCCCGCGAGAGAACGTGCCGGTCAGCATTCAAAAACACATCACCCCCAGCAGCGACAGATCGCCGCTGCTTTCGCAAAAAAATGCGCGGAAAATATTTTATTAATGCGACGGCTAACAACAAAGATGGCCCTACTATTGAATATGACGTTTCCTCCTCCAAAGAGAGCCTACTTAGCTGAAAGACAGCACTACAATCCTCGGCACCTTCACGCAGCATAAGTACGAGGAGGAGTTCGTGTTTCTTCACCCACTCCATCCAGTACCCCCGCATTGTGAAAGGGGCAGGGGTGCACACATCGTCAGACAAGAGATATACCGCCTGCGGCTCGGTCAATACGGTGCCAAACGCCCCATTCATCTGATGCTGAGGCAGTGGAAGAGGGTCAGCTTCTGCACAATCTAGCGGGTGAATACCCTCAGCAGACACCCGCGCATTTCTGACTCGTTGGCGAGAACCAACCCGCAACGAGCCCAGTGAACATGCTGATTTCCGGAGACTCTTTTCACCCCACACCATCCACGAAGAGCGAAGCCATGATTCTGCCATTTCCTCCAGCACCCCCGGCGACTCCTCGCGCAATAGAAAGTTGTCATCTGCAACCGTCAACACAAACCTCGTCTGCTGCGGCCACCGTCCATTGAGCCACGAGATACTCCAATTTCCCCTCAGACTCGCAAGTGCACGATTCTCGCTCTCATGCCTCGCTACCTCTTCCTCCGAGGCAGCAGCGACAAACGCAGTGCAGGTCAGGCATGCGACCACGGTAAGGAAGAAAATTACTAAAGAGAGCTTCGTGCCCAGAGACATGCTGCCCCTTGTCTTATCTTGCCTCGCAGCAGCAGCAGCACAACAACATCAAAAAAAAAAAAAAAAAACAGCCCAGAAGCGTGCAGTGGGAATCCCTTTCCCACACCACCACCACCACCACCAGAGAAACAAAAGGACACGTTAGCAGAAACACACACACACACATAGACAGACAGAGCTAAATAAATAAACTAATATACATATATATATATATATATATATATATATGTGCGTGCAGCCAAACTATTTGTTAATGTTCTCGCTAACCAGACGCCAAAAACGGCCTCTTCGCAAAGGCCATCCAGAATTTGCTCCCAGTGCCGTTCTCCTCAGGAAACATAAACACCTTCTCAACTAAGCGAGCACCTGCCTCAACGCGAAGTTGTCTTGCGTACGCCTGCCACTCGTCCAATTCAGCGCGATCGCCACTTGGAAAAAAATGGCTCAGACGAAAGCCCTTGTCCCCAGGCGACTCGAATGACGTGGTGGCATGGTTGAGCACCGCCACATTGGCCTCTCCAGACTTCAGGCCGACAATCTTCTCCAGGCACTCGTGAAGGTACATTGTCACGTAGAGAATAGTACGGTCTCCCGCTCCTTTGATTGGAAATGTACGGAAAAGCAAGTGCGGTTTGAAAAAGTAGAGCGCCTCATCGACAATGTCCTGCTGCTCCTCCTCCCCTTCGCCAACAACATCATCCATGCGTGGCGCCGGAGCCACAGGGGTGAATCTTGATGTGCGTCGCAGGGGAAACACACCACAGCCCAGCAGACTGCGCTCTTCATATCCGTTCCACCTACTGTGCATCAATGAAAACTCCAAACGACTTTTGAACGATAGCTGCAACAGAATGGAGAAAAGAACAAAAGGTATAATCTTTTGCCCACTAAAACATTCCAGCTCCAGTGCGATAACAAAAAGGGAACAGCTGAAATATATGCAGCCATGAATGATTAGTTAGTCCACCCCCCGTGGCACTTTGATGCCGCTCAACACATTCGTGCGGAGAAGATCGTCAATCTTTCCTTCCTTCGACTTCATTTCAAGCTCCCGCTGGTGCCTCCACACACGCATCCTCAAGCCGTCCTCCTCAAGGACCCTCTGCAACTCGTTTTGATTGTACGGGTATTTTTCGAAAAACCCTGTCCGCATCATGCCACTGCGGTACCGCTCAACGTAGAACATCACCTCGCCTCTGCCCAGCCTCTTGTAGTTGTCCAATGGCTCCTCCCCCTTCTCCGAGCGACTGCAACGCCATAGCAATCGAACCAGATGGGACTGCACCACAAAAGAGTCCATGTGCGTGAAAGATATCAACCAATCCTGAAAACGATCATCGCAACGCCAAGGACGCATGCCATAATAAATGCTACGACCCGTGACCGCATTTAAAGATTCCGGTTCATCCAATATGCGCGAGTAATGCGGCGTCTCATCCATCACAGGACACCTACAAATGACCTCCACACTCAACATAACCAAAGAAAAAAATGGACATTCACACACAAGTACAACAATCACAGAAACAACAAAAAAAAAAGACACGCATTCCACACACACACACACACACACACACACCAGCAATCCCCCAAAAACAACAACAACAAAAAAGAAATACTATCAACAAACAAACGAATTAAAATGTCGGAGCAGCCCACACACAAAACCAGAAGTTAACAAACACGCCTATGAAATTTACCAAAAAAAAAAAAATTTTAGCATACAAATTAACTACAGCTTATCGAGGAACGTGTCAAGCGGCGGGATCTCCGGCTTCAGGCCCTTGCGTTGACGCACGTTTAGCGTGA
>JASANX010000845.1:3872-25980 GCA_030849745.1 Trypanosoma scelopori | reverse complement strand
GTTTCTTCTTCTTCTCATTCTTCTCGTTCTTCATGGTTGATGTTGTTGCTGTTGCCATGGCTGCTGCTGCTGCTGCTGCTGCTGCTGGTGCCAGTGGTGGTGGTTGCAATGTATAGTTACTCTTCACTACACGCACAAACGCACGCATGCACGGGCCCCGAATATTTATATTATTTATATACGATGAATGAGTTCCTCACCCCCGTTTGTTTTGTTTCTCTCCTTTTGATTGGGGCGGACGAGATGAAATGAAAAGAGAGTCAGGCGGAAATAGAAATACCGCCGCTACAGCAGCAGCAGAAGTAAGAAGGCAAAAAAAAAAAAAAAAAGAGTGAATTGGGAGGAGATCACTCACTCGCACCTGACGCACACACACACACGCGACATGTATGCATGTCTCTCTCTCTCTCTCTCTCTCTCTCTCTGTGTGTGTGTGGTTGACGTGTCAAGCGTCGTCGGTGGTGCGTGCATTTCCCAAATGGACGTGAATGATGCACCGAAGGCGGCTCTTCTTTTCTCCCCTCCCCCCCCCCGTTACTGTGCGTCATTCACAGCGTCTCGTATTTGCCTGCCTTGTTTTGTTTTGTTTTTTCTACTTCTTTCATCATTTTCTTTTGTTGTTGTTGTTGTTGTTCTTCGCGTTACGTCAATGGCTTTTCGCACTGCCTCCGCCCTTTACACACACGCGCGCGCAAGTCTATCAGCCGCTCACACGGCTCGCTTGCTTTGCTCACGCACCCACGCAAGCTGCTCCTGCATTTGGAAGCAATAACAATCACAACAACAGCAACGGCGGCGGCGGCAACAACAGGAGGAGGGTCAAAAGTTTGCTGGAGGGCAAAAGAAAAAGGAAAGAGAGAGAGAGAGAGCGAGCGAAAGAGAAGTGGGGAAGAAACATGAGTGCGGCGACGGCGGCGATCCAGCGACTCTCGAGGGAGAAGAAAAAAATTGATGCAACACGTGTGCGCGAGTTTTACGCGGCACCGCTTCCAGAGAACATCTTCGAGTGGCACTTTACGCTGCAAGGGCCATCCGACTCGCCATACGCCGACGGTGTGTATCATGGTGCACTGCGGTTTCCCAACAACTACCCGTTTGCGCCACCCGACATTGTCTTTTTCACGACAAGTGGTCGCTTTGAGGTTGGCACAAGCATCTGCTCCTCCATCAGCAGTTATCACCCGGAGCTGTGGCAGCCGGCATATGACATCGCCCTCGTGCTCGTCGCACTGCGTGTATTCATGGCGCAGGATGAGGAGAAGGGCATTGGATCCCTCACGCGGCGATACATCACCGAAGAAGAGAAGCGCCTCATGGCGCGGGAGAGTCACTCGTTCGAGTGCAAGACGTGTGGCATGAAGAGTGCCGGTGAGGTGTGGCGGACGCAGATGCAGGGACACCCATCAGTGGCACCAGAGGTGGAGGCGAACGTTCCTAAAGTGCCAGAGCAATCGGTCAAAGTCGCGGTGGTCGACGCCACTTCTGCTGTTTTAGCAACAGCCCCAGCGGAGCAACAGCAACAGGGGTCGGAGGATGTCCTCGCGGTTTCGGCTTCGCGGGCGGTGAATGCAATGACGGTATCCGATGTGGCAAGCAACCACGAGGCGAAACCTGCTGTAGATGCATCCGTCTCCGAGGACAATGTTAGCGCCGGTTCGACGACGACGACGACAGCAACAACTGCAGCAGCAGAGACGGTGCCTACTGAGGCTGTCAAAAGCGATGCTGTCTCTTCGCCTGGAATGATCCGCATTCGATTTGGTGACCGGTTTGTGTTGCGCGTGAGTTGCCGAGGGATTGATCGCGCCATTACACTCTGCTTCTCTGTGTGCTGTGCCGTCCTGCTGAAGAAGTGTATCTGGCCTTAGCACGGTGTGCGTTCTAAATGCTTTGAGAAGAAAAGAAAACGAAAAAAAAAAAAGGGGGGGGGTGGTTGGCGGTGGTGGTGGTGTATCTGCACTTTACGACGACGACGACGACGGAGTTAACAAGAGTCATGACTGCGGTTGCAGCATTTTCCCACTTCCTTTCAATCGCCCGCTCTTCTTGTGCGTTCCGATTGCGTGCCAATCGATTGAGTGGTGCGAAGAAAGAAATGCAACATCGGCATTGTCAACAAAACCAACAACGAAAAGAAAGAAAACACACACACACGCACACGTGGAGGGAGTGCAGCAGTAGCAAAGCGAGGAATATATATATATACACATGTGTCTAGTGGTCGGTCGAGAGGCAATGGCACTCTGCTGTTGGCGCAACATATGCTGAAGGAAAGCAACGCAGGCCGCTTCTGCGTGTCTCGGCTCTTCACTTGTTTGTGTTATTATTATTATTACTGTTGTTTTGGTGTGGGGGGGGGGGGGGGGCGTTCGTTCCGTCATTATTTATTTATTTATTCCTTTGTTTTTTTGTTTTTCTGGTTTTCGGTGGTGGTGGTGGTGTGCCTGAAGCGATGAGTGCTCGTCCCACGCGTTCAAGAGCATTAACACCCGTAGGCGCTGAAAGTGTCTCTGTGGTGAACGGTCTACCCTCCACCACCGGTAATGAGCAGAAGAGCTCGGTAGACGTGGATGCGGCAACCAAGTTACTGTACCTAAGTGTGGCCACGGGCCGCGCCTTTCCACACGTCGCGCAGTGGATGAGGGACAAGTCGGGAGAGATGCAGGCGATGGCGGAGACGTTGCAGCATGAGTGCAGTGGCCCCATGCTTAATACGCTGCGGAATCTGCACAAGGACGTCACAGATAGTCGCGCCGCGAGTGAAGCAAAGCGAAACAAGGTGCTTAAGCGGATGTACATGATGCAGTCGGTGCGGCGGCATCAACTCACGGCGGGCGTTGAGTGGCTTGCAGCCTTTCAGGAGGCTGCCAGGACGTACCTGTCAGCGCTGCAGGAAATGCGCGAGGAGTTGCTGCATCGGAAAGAGCTCGCAGCACTTTGGACACTGCATGGGAAGCGAGATGCCATGATGGCGAACCTCATGCAAATCAACAAGAAGCATGCCATGCTGTGTCAACGCAGGGAAAAGGGTATCGCAAAAGAGACGACCCGCCGTGTTCAAACGCTGCACAACATGCGTGGGGCGATGGGGCGTCTTGTGGGTGAGGTCGGGGATGCCGTCACGTGGGAGTTGCAACAGCGGCTGCACGGGTATCCAATGACATGCAGAGGAGGAAGAGGAGGGGCGGCGAGTCAAACCGATACCGTGCTTTCGACAGCCCCGGCAGACGAGCGGCAGCTACTCGCAGAAGAGCGTGAGCTGCGCATGCAGCTGCGGCAGATGAAGCAGCAAGGGCTGAACGGACGTCGACAGGGTCGGCGAAAGCAGCCTCCTCACGGAGCAGGCACGATGGAAGCAAAGCCGGAGAAGACAGACGCAGAAACCTCACTGAGGACGAAGCAACTTCTTCCATCGCCTCCCACGGAACCCCCCGGAAGAGAGAGGGCGCCTGAGGCGACAAGAGCTGCGGCGGCGCAAGAAGAAAATATATCAACAACTCCGAAGAGGCAGCAGCAGCAACAACAACAACGACAACGGAGGAAAGAGGAAGAGCAAGAAGAGGGAGAGGGGGAAGCAAAGGAAGCCACACTGGAAGAGGGGAGGAACGAGAAGGGGGAACGAAAGCTAGAGCATCGTGGCGGTGTGTCAAGTGCGATTAGTAGTGGTGGTGACGCCGTGAAGCTCCCCCCTCTGGAGCAGAGGCAGCGGGAAACGCAATTGAGCGTCAGTAAAAGGAAGGGCATCAGTGGTCAGGGCGCCACCACCGCCACCACCGCCACCGCCACTACTACTACTACTGCTATTGGTAGTAGTGGTAGTGGTAGTGGTGGTGGTGGTGGCGGTGGCGGTGGTGGTACGCTGCCGTCCATGTACCGACGTGGCTCCACTGCGGTGCGACCTCCGATTGTGCTGCCGCCAACCAATCTCAGTCGGGACGCGAACGGTCGGCACAACGCCGACCACCTTGCTAGTCTGCTCGCTGTGCTGACGGAGGACACCGCCCATTTGTCTTCCTCATGGGACCATACGCAGAAGGAGGTGTGGAGACTCCAGGAGGAACTTCGGGGCCATGAGGAAGAGACGGCGCGATTGTTGAGGTCGAATATTGATCTTGAGGCGCAGCGTGCACAGTTAATTGTTCAGCGCGACGCACAGAAGTTGAAGTTGCAGCATAGTATGATGACAAAGAAAACGCATGAGGATTTACGGGGTGTGGACGTGCTGCTGCTTAATGCGGAGCTCACCCGGACGCTGGAGATGCTTCAGGGCCAACTGGAGAAGCGTCGCGCCGAGATCGAGGAGGTGCAGGGGTCCATTGCGGATTTCAAGCGCATGATTGCAGAGCAGGACAAGCTTATGGAGCGGATATGCGAGTACTGGCACCGCAACGTGACACCGCCATGTTGGGAGTTGGGGGAAGGTAACAGGTTTAATATGCAACCCTCCACGGACTTCATGGAGATAACCCCCGATTGCACGAACAGTTTTACTCACGGACCTCCCGTGCTCAAGGGCACTATGCAGCCGACTCGCCCCTCCATGTTGAGGAGTTGCGGTGAGGGCACTGCTGTAGACAGACGGAGCTCCTGCCAATCGATCCCGGCGCTTGGGCTGCAGGATCGGCACGCGGTGGCAGAGTTCATCTACAGCGTGTTTGAGGAGCTGGTGGTGAAGAGGGATTCTCGGGTGCAGGTGAAGAACAGCTGGCAAGAGTAGTCAAGTGCGTCTAGTGCATTGATGCTGTTGCCCTGCTCACCCACCACAACCCAACTCCCTCATCGGGTCTGTGACTGTACGTGCTGTGGAGATAAACGGACGTATTGAACGATGATGAGGATGAACATTTCATGTACATTGGATGATGTAGAGCAAAGGCGTATCCACGTTGGCAATGGACAGTGGGACGCTGCCTTTGTGGCTGGCGAACAAACGAGAGACGAAACCAAAAACACACATGTTGCCAGCGATCCAAATATATTTATTTATTTGTATGTTTATATTGTAAGCGAAAGAGAGAGAGAGAGAGAGAGAGAATGTGTGTGCGGCTGAAGACACCACGAGCGACCCAAACACACACACACACACACACACCTCTCCTCTTTTGCCCACTTACTTGTTTTTTTTTTTTTTTTTATCTGCCCACTTCGTGTGTTAGCCTTGCCGGACTGACGGGGAACGCATAAACACACACACACACACACAGATACCTCTTCTTCTTCTTCTTCTTCTTCACATCACAGGCATCGGGTTTCAGGCGATGTCGAGAAAATATAACCGCCCGTTGACAATAAAAGGTGCAGCTTCAGTGTGTGCCAACACGAAAGGATTCAAAGGGGCGAGGAGGAATGACTACAGCAAGCGATGTCTACTGCTGCTCTCTTGTGGTGCCATCCTCGTGGCTACTTTGGCGATGTATCTCGCACTGCTGAGATGGTCGCTGCAGGATCGGCGTGGTGATCCACAGGTTGACGATACCGTTGTGGTGGCGCCGCCGCCGCCGCCCTCCTCATGTGCATCATCAGCGCTACTTCCCGCCGACACTGCGCTTTCCAGCAGGGCAGATATTCTCTCCGCGCTTTCCTTTCTGCTTCCCCCGGCGCAACGTCGCTGCCGTCTCATGGAGAAAATCAACGAGGTGCTGCGCTTCGGCACGCGCGTGGCGGGCTCCTTCACGCCTGGGCACCGCAAGATGCGTAACCTTTTCGCGGCCGAGGCGAGGTGGCAGCCGCCGCGTAGGGCGCTCTTTAATGCTGCTCTTGCTCAACTTCCAGCGTCGCATTGGCTGCTGGAATGGGATAATTTCACCACCACAACGCCCTTTGGAAGACGGCAATTCTTTAACGCTGTGTTTCGCTTTCGCGGCGGCAACGCATTCCTTCGGAAGATCGCGGACGGAAACGTACCACCGAGAGAGGCGGTGGATGCGAAGGAACGTCAGTCATTTGCGGCTGCGGATGGCCGCACGATGGCCAGTACGAGGCTCCAACATATTGTCTTATCAGCGCATTGGGACAGTAAGTACTTCTCTGAATTTGAATTTCTCGGCGCTTGCGACGCAGTCGTTCCTGTTGTGTACCTGCTCGAGACGATGCGGCTCATCGGAGTCTTGTCGGACACAGTCATGGTGGCAGGGGTGCGGGAAGATGATGGGAATGTGTGCACGCGGCTCCGAGAGGCGCTTTCGCCAGCATACCTGTCGCTCCTGCAGTACCACTACGCGGACGATGATGACACCATTCGTTGCCTCTCGGGGCAACCCACCGGAGCAGCGTCACTGAATGCATCATCTCCTCACGGCGGCGGCGGCGGCGGCGGCGGCTGGGTGCGGTTGCTGCAGCAGGTGGCACACCTCCCCGCCATCTCGGTGGTGCTCTTCGACGGCGAGGAGGCATTTCTCGCGTGGAGAGGCACAGACCACACCTACGGCTCGCGACACCTCGCAGAGCAGTGGAAGAAGAGAAAATCCACGGGGTGGTCTACCGATGCCGCGTCCTCGCTCTTCGACTCCATTGATCTCTTTGCGCTCTACGATCTCATGGGGCCCGCGGGCACGCAGTTCCACAACTTGTTTCCTGATCAAAGCGGCATAGCCTTCTCACTGCTCGCCGAAGTAGAGAAGACGCAGCGTGCCCGTGCCAAGCGGCTGTGGCATGTCCTTTCGCGGAGGACATGGACGACAACTAAAGGAGCAAGAGAAGACGAGAGTTGTGCACAGCACCTGCCGTTGCTGTGGTGCCGTCACGGGCCACCACACGAGTTGTTTACTCTCCATGGCATCCCACACCCTGCCAGTACACCGCAGCACCGCACCGATCTTGCAGCCCCTTCCGCGCCGCCTGATAGCCGTAACGGCACCGATGATGATGATGATGATGATGGTGGTGGTGGTGGTGGTGGTGGCGGCAACATCTTCTTTCCCCTCTGGCAGATATCAGCGAGGGGCCCAAAATTGGACACAAACCTCAATGTGGCGGACGACCACATACACTGGATGGACACGCAGCGTGTGTTGCATCTGATAGCGCTGCCATTCCCCTCCTCGTGGCATACCCAACGGGATGATGGCAGCGAACTTGACGCGGGCACCACTATAGATCTTTTCCGCGTGCTGGCGGAGTTCACTCTGCGTCTTGGCGAGGGTTGGATGCTGCCATGAAGGAGGCAGGCACACATACAACCACTGAAATTGTTGTTGTTTTGTCTCTGTGTGTGTGTGTGTGTGTGTGTGTGTGGATAGAGAGGCGGATGCCAAGGGTGCATTTTGAAGGCATTTCGTTTCTTATTTGCTTTGGTTCAGTTGCTTTCCTCTCTTCTTCTTCTTTTTTCACTACACATCAAAAACAACCCTCCTCCTCCTCCTCCTCCACCTCTTCCTCTCATTGCACCTGAACTCCTCAGGAGATAATTCGACGGCAGAGGAGGGATGAAGAGACTCTCTTTCACTCTCTTTTCTGCTTTTTTTTTTTTCTCTTTTTGCTTTTTGCTTTTTCCGTCTGGTAGCTACTTGCAGTAGAATAAACCAGTGGAGCGAGGCGTCGTATGCTGCGGCGTGTGTCAGCCGTGCGTTTGTTCAGCTGTAGACCATCGACGGCGTACGAACGCCTTGTGAATGCGGGCAGCATTACACGGGATGAGCGGCAGGTGTGTGCGTTACCCGTGTTTGACCGCCTGTACGACGATATTGATGGATATCTGCGGAGTGGTGCCAGCTCGCAACCGCGTCATGTGGAGCTTCGGCCACCAAATCGTCTCGGCATCGTGCCGTCCTTTTTTCTCCGCCGCGAGCAGGAGGAGAAGGTGCGGCGAGCGCTGGAGGAGGGCGACACGAAGAATGGCGGTGGTGGAGCTGCGGCCTATCACCCGCTATCGCGCGTGAAGGGCTTGTATGTGTATGGTGGCGTCGGTTGTGGCAAGACGATGTTGATGGATTTGCTGTTTCACCACGCCCCGCGGGAAATCAAAAAGCGCCGTGTGCACTTTCACCAATTCATGTTAGATGTGCAGCGAACGTCGCACGAAATACAGTACGTCTCAAAGGGCAGCGCAGAAAAGCAGAAGCGTCGCACCCCTGATGCGGCAATTGACCTCTTTGACGAGGTGGCGCAGCGTCTCATTAGCGATGTGGAACTCCTCTGTTTTGACGAGGTTGCTGTGTCGGATGTGGCGCATGCGATGATCATGCGACGCCTTTTCCATGCCTTTTATAAGATGGGACTTGTGGTGGTATTCACGTCAAATCGGCCGCCGGATGAGCTGTACCTTGGTGGCCTGAATCGCGAAAGCTTCCTCCCGTTCGTGGAGCTGGTGAAGCAGCAGTGTTTCGAGTATGACATGCGGAGTGGAACCGATCATCGCCTGAGCGGCAGCGACGCCAAGACGTATCTCTCTCCCATCAACGAGGAGAACAGCAGGAGGTTCAATGACACCTTCCTGCAGATGTGCAAGGGGATGCCAACATCGCAACGGGTGCTTCGAGTCTTTGGCCGAGATGTGTGCGTACCGGCTGCGTGCGGTGGTGTCTGCCGCTTTCATTTCACGCAAATCTGTGGCGAGGCGCTGTCAAGCGCGGATTATCAGGTGATCGCCAAGACGTTTCACACCGTATTCATTGATGGCGTACCACGATTCCCGTACGACAACAGCGATGTGAAGAATCGTTTTCTGCTCCTCATCGACGCCTTGTACGAGTTCCGTTGTAAAGTCGTCCTGTACGCGGAGGTTGAGCCGATGCTCCTGCAGGAGAGCAGGGAGGAGCGCGACGCCGCGCACGGGCACCTGGAAGAAGGTGCGGCCGCCGCCATTGGTCATGCAAAACTCACCGAATTCGAGCGAGAGACGGGCAAACGCCTGATGGATGAGAGTGATGCCTCGTTTCAGATGGAGCGCTGCATCTCACGACTAATTGAAATGCGCTCACGTAAGTATCTTGAGAGCCCGCATCATTACGAGGAGGTCTCGCTCAGCACCGAGTGATGGGCAGTTGTTGTTGTTGTTGTTGTGCGTGTGTGTGTGTGTGTTGGTGTGATGCCTCCCCTCGTGTATGTTCTTCGGGCTGCCGAAGCGAAGGGAGTTTGTCATCCCCTGCCCTCACACAAACTCACGCGGACACACTTTGTTGTTTCTCATTGCTGTTGCTCTTCGTCGTCGTCGTCGTCGTCGTCTTCTCCCCCACCTCCCCTCGCATTGGTGGATGTGCATGTATGTATCACCGATCACACAGACCGATAGCTGACACGGCAGGGAACACAAGCGAGGGAGAAGAATAGGAATAGGAAGGAGGAGGAGGAGGAGGAGAAAAAGGGGTCCTGGGGATTATGATGCTTCGCTTGCGTGTGTTCCCATGGACGATTGGCACATGTTGTTGCCTTTTCCTCCTGTGCCTGATCTACGGCGCCATGGCGGAGGGCAAACAGCTGAAGCAGGAGAACGATCTTCCAGATGGTCTCATTCGCAGTCCTCTGCTGCATGAGCACTCCTTTGCCGCCCCAATAGTCACCGATTGGTGGGAAGAAGGCGTGCCGCACTTTATGATTGGCGGATCTGCTGTCGCCAATGAAAAGTTCATACGACTCACAACGAACAATCTAGGCGATCACGGCTTTGTGTTTAACACGGCACCGTGTGATCACGCCTCATGGGAAGCGCGGCTACGCTTCTCCATCCGTGCCCCACTTCCCGTCGTGGGTGAAGGATTAGAAGAGGAGAAGAAGTATCAGGGCGGTGAGGGCATGGCGTTGTGGTATCTTGAGCAGCCTCTCGGTGACGACCACCAACATGTGCCCAAGTACAGCAAACCAGTCAACCCCAATGCAGCAGAGGAGGAATTGCTGCGCAGAGATCCTTCTCGCGTGGCCGACCTTCTCTTGCACCACGACGACGACGACGACGAGGAGGAGGAGGGGGATGAGGAGGATGATGTGGATAAACACGGGGTCGCTGCGTCGGAGAGGGAAAAGCGTCGCGCTGATCGGCTCCTACACCAGCGGGAGCGGGAGGAGATGTATCGCCGGGTTTTTAAACGCGGCACATCCATCGACGACAGCGAGCTGGAGCCGCGCATGTTTGGGCTGAAGTTCTCCGACTTTAAAGGGTTTGGCGTCCTCTTGGACTCTGTCGGCCACGACGAGAAGCATCACCGCAATCACACCCACCACCAGCACCAGCAGCAGCAGCAGCAGCAACGCCAAGGGAAAGAAGATGCGGTGCATGAACCCCGTATCACACTGCTGTTGAACCTTCCAGCGAAGGAGGGCGGGGAGAAGCCGGCGGTGAACAATTTTGACCCACAGAACACTGATTTTCACATGTCACCGGTGCGCCTGCAGTGCCGCTACGATTTCCGCCAATCACCTTCGCAACGTGCAGTGGACATGATGATGATGGCGCGCAATTCCGGCACGAATGCGGATGACAGAAAAGCTCCGAGGAGTGCGGAGGAAGAGCTGCTGCACCGTACACCGGAGGACCCTGTGGAGCTTGTTGTTCGTTATCACCACCGCCGTCTCAGCGTGACACTGATCCGCGAGGATGTCAGCCGCCGTCGCGTCGTGCCATTGACACCCGAAGAGCGTCAACAAGAGCAGGGGCAGGGGCAGAAGCAGCATGCGCACAAGGGTGAGCAGCGGTTGTACCGCATTGAGAAGACGGTGGTGGAGACCCTCTGCGGTGAGATTGATCATGTTGACCTTCCACTGAAGTATCACTTTGGCGTTTCTGCCAGCACCGGTGCACGCAAGAAGAGGAGGAACGTACACAACGAGGAGGAGGAAGAAGAAGAAGAAATGAAGAGGGCGAAGGAACTGCAGGCGCAGCAGCAGCAGCAGCAGCGTGGCTCTCTCATTGCTCTCATCAGAAACATGGGTGTCAAGACGCATGCAGACACGCACGTGGATGTGCATGATGTCATCTCGTTTGAACTGCGCGAGTTGGGCAAAGACGCCATGGCGATGGGCTACTCGAAGAGGATCCCGATTGAGCATTTTGATCACGAGGCTGACCAGCGCGAGCGGCAGCACTTCTCACGACAGCTCCCCGTCGAGCCGGACGAGCCATAGCAGCCAAATGGCAAACACATTATAATACACACAACAACAAAAGACAAAAAAAAAAAAAAAAAAGAGGCTTCTGGTGGTGAATGAATGAATGAATGAATGAAAGGACAGTGGCGCGACGTCAAGCAGAAAGTGAGAAGTATTTATATTTACATCTAAATATATATATATATATATTTTTTGGGGGGGTGGGTGGGTGGGTGGGGGTTTATTATCATCATCCACTGGATCCGCATGTATATGTGATTTACATTCAAGTCATCTTGAAATTATATTCGGGAGGCGTCTGCGACATGCATGCGTCTTTGATGGCCCCTTCTGCGCGTGTGTGTGTGCGCGTGTGTGTTATGACTTCTTTTTTCCTCCTCATGCCCGCTTTTTGGTTCCACACACACACACGCATATATATATATATATATATATATATATCGCTCCTGCTGCGAGCAGCAAAACATTCCGCCTTCTCGCCATCTCATTAGAAATGGGTGGTGGGTGTATGCTGACAAAAAAAAAAAAAAAAAACGAATTTGTTCCTCCTGTTCTTCTCGTCACGTCATTCCCCTGCTGCATCGTCATCTGCTCGCTTCTCCGTTTCCGATCTCCTCCTTCACACACCCCTCTTGGCATGAGGAAGTGCGTCTCGCGAGTGTCACGTGACATGGATTCCTGCAACAGCTGCCCCACACTACACCATGGAATGGTGCAGAGGGACGAGTGTCGCACTCTCTTCGACCACGACCCTGACAAGGAAAAGGACGCGACACGCAGAGCAGCAGCCGTCGCTCAAGTCTTTAGACGGCACAAGTACCCGTTTGACGTTGCTACGGTGGAGCAGCTCTTGTGTCTCGTTGAGCAGATGCAGATGCAGCTGCCGCCCGAGGACAAGGAGGCGTCTGCCACACCACTGGAAAATTCTCTCAATGTTGCCTCAGCTGCTCTATACACGGACAACAGCACTCCGTTTGCGAAGTTTGAACGTCTCCTTCGCCGGTGGCGCGGCGTACAGCAGCTTCTCTCTGAACACCGCAAGCTGCAACTGGTGGTGCAGAAGCTGCAAGAAGCACAGGTGGAAGAACGGTGGGTACTGCAGCAGCTCCGTGAGGAAAACGATGCATTGAAGCAACTCGGTCTATCCGGTTTTGTGTCTGCAGTGCAGAAGATGTTTCTTTCCCCTCCCTGTGGCTGTGCGGCTGATGGTGTTACTGCCTCCGCTATGAGCTTAAATGATGGGGAGGTCTACGATCATGTAAGTCTGGTTGTCCTTCCTGATGGTGTCGGTCGGAAGGAAGAGGAGGACGAGGACGAGGCACGGAGGCAGAGACAAATGGGGGCGGTCAACCGGCTTATGCCGGCGCAGAGCCGACGGGAGGTGGAGTATCTTATGCACGTGCTGCAGGCTGTTCACCTTGAAGCACATCGGTCACGGGCAGAGTCTGCGGCAATTCAGGCCAAACTGAATGCTATGGAGCTGCGACACCAACAAGAAGAGTTGCAGCTGCAGGTGAGGAGTAGGGAGGAGCTAAACTCCCTGCGTGCAGCGTTGCAACAGGAACGGAAGGAAAAAATGGCCTTGTTGCAGGAGCTTCTGGACATCCGCCGTCTGCAGGCTGCAACGGTAAGTCGGCGGCCATCCGTGATGATGAAACAGGTAGAGGAAACAGAGGTTCCCTTGCGTTCAAACGAAATGGTGGCGATGATGATGGGTGACGATGGCAACAACGATGCCTCCTCATCGGAGCGTGTGCATTTCCACCTAAAATCACCAGCGACGTCACCTCTCGTAGCAACAGCGGCAGCGGGTACGCTGCAGGACGATGTGTTGTCAACGTCGACGGTCTCTGGCTCAACGGCACCCCACGAGAGCCACCTGGAGCGACTTGCCCGCGAGACAATTTTGCCATTATCGAATAATAGTAGTCATAGTAGTAGTAGTAATAATATTAATAATAATGATGATGATGGCGCTACTACTACTACTACTACTGGTGCTGCTGCCGCTGTTGGTGGTGGTGGTGGCGCACCGCCTCTGCTACGCGGTGGTGTTTTCACAGCACCACCAGCAGTGACGTTTTCGAGGCCGTCGGCGTCGTCGCTGGAGATGGCGCGGCAGGTGTGCGGGCTGGGATGCGGTAGCAACGATGTCAACCGTAAGAAGAAAGGCACCCCATTCTCCTCGCGGAACCGCAGTGGAACTTGCCTTCGCATGAGGAATGAGCGCGTGGGCAACAGCAACAACAACAGCAATGACAATAGTGACGAGCATGCACTATATCTCCTGCGGCGGCTTGTTCCAGATGGTGGTGCTACCATCTTTGAGGTTTCTGTCGCCTTGTATGAGGGCGTTCAAAAGCTTGCCGCCCGTTGGCGTCGCGCGACCGACGAAGCCTACCGTCATGGCAAGCGGCTGCATGAGTTGGAGGCAATCGCCGCGACGACATTGCGGCTGCAGGAGGAGGCGCAGCGACAGCAGAAGCTTCTCAGTCTTCTGCACTGCCGCGCGGAGGAGAAGGAGGAAGCAGTGCGCCGACTGAAGGGACGTTTGGCCGACACCCGTGCCGGAGCCGCCAAACTCAAGCAGAAATTGGCTGAGTATGAACTTCGGGGGGAGCAGCAGCAAGAAGAAACCGCAAAGGAAGAAGGGAGGTGTTCTGCTCCACCACGTAATGATAGTAGTGGTAATGGTCATGCTGCACGGCGTCAAGCCGACAAGTCGGTTTCGAATGGAAGGTTGGGTGTCAATAAGAAGACGAAAAGGAGCGGGAGCTCCGCGTTAGAGCGCGAGCGGGCTCGTGCCGAGGATGCAGAGAAGGCGCTTCGTCAGGTGCAGGATCAGCTGAGTGCTGCAAATGACGAACTGCTGCAAGGCAAACGTTTCCTGCAGTCTCTTCTTCGGGATGGGCAAGATGAGTTAAGGGCACGCGTCCAAGAGCAGACAGTCAGATATCAAGAGGAAGATGTAACGGAGGCGGTCGAGGATCCACTGGTCATGGACTCCCCTGAACCCATACCTCCATCGCCACAGACCTCATCGCAGGGTGCGAGGCATGCAGCAGTTGAAGAGCAAAGGTCTGTTGCCAACGAGGGGCGCATGAACGCGGTGACCGTCTTTGGGGTGGAGAGGCCCAGAGAGGAGGGCCTTGTGCAGGAGTCAATACCAGTTGCCCATCCAGATGAGTGGAGTGGAGCGGACAGCAATGGGGCCTCATCCATGAGGGTGAGTAGGAAGAATAAAAAGCGGCAGAATCATGCGTGGGGGATGGAGATCGTCACGGATGACTCTCTTGGCCCATGGGGAGCTCTGGTGACCGAGCATGCTGCTTGCGACCGTGCGGCACGTGCTCCTCCTCTTCCTTGAGAAGACTTGGAGAGGAGAGGAGAGGAGTGGTGGTGGGAGGGTAAATGAGTACGTGAGTAAATGGAGGGTTTGGTGTCTTTCTTTAATACTTTTTTGACTGGTCTTTTAGCTTTTGTGGTTAGTGTTTTCTTGAGTGGTCACTCTGCGGCAATGATGGCACGCTGGTGTGGGTGGGGGTGGGTCTCTTTCAACGCTGCCTCTCTGCATCGCCATGATGATTGACACGTACCTTTTCTTCAGCCTGTGGCTCAAGAGACGATAAACGAAGACAATACGGAAAGGCAAAGAAAAAGGAAACACACACACACACACAAAAAAAAAAAAAAAGAACAGAGGTGTGTGTGGGGGTGGGGCTGTGTGCTGTGGAGGGTGGAGTGAGCGAAAGACGATATGTCCGATGGTGAACAAGATGCCGAGCTCAACATGCAGCTGCCGCCCATCTGGGAGTTTGTGCATCCCGAGTACGCACGTCATGGCGATGCGGCAGAGGAGGGGGAAGATGAGGAAGAAGAGGATGATGAAGTTTCCCGCAAGAAGAAGGCACCGAAACTTAGTAAACTGCTGCGATTTCTCAACGATGTGGATGACGAGGAGGAGCTTGAGCGGATGCTGCAGGAGCGGGACCCGGTGACACAACAGACGCTCTTACAATGGGCGGTGCGGCAGCAGCACTTTCTTCTTTCGGAGTATCTGGTGAAACTGGCAAGGCGCGCTGCCTTTGGCTTCGTTCTTGATTCAACTGACATGGCCGTGTATGCCAAGTGGGAGGAGATGCGACCGGAGCTCCCAACACCGGCGGAGGTGCAGGCGCAGCAGCAGCGACGTGACCAAAAGCGCCTAGAGCGTCTTGCCGCGAAGCAGCGGGAGGATGACGAGCGACGCAAGGAAGATGATGAGGATGAGGCGGAGGAAGAGCCAAGTGAGGAAGACGAGGAGGACGACGATGAGAATAAGCCACTCCCCGAGGAACTTGTGTACGAGGCGCTGGACGAGTACCACGATGAGTGGGGTGACGATGGAATGGGGATTGTGAAGAAAATTGGTGAACTTGGCCTCTACGTCGGTGCACGTCTGCGGGACGGCACGAAGCACGGGCTTGGACAGGCGCTCTTTCCAAATGGTGATGCGTACACTGGTGAGTATGACAACAACCAGCGGCATGGTCTTGGATTGTACTGGTGGGCGACGCAGGGCGTGCTGTATACTGGCTCCTGGTATCGCGGTGTGCGGCATGGATATGGCCGCATTGTGTATCCTGACGGCTCACGTTACCGTGGAATGTGGGCGCGTGACATGAAACAAGGCAACGGCCGCTACTTATATGCCGATGGCAGCAGCTACGATGGCGCATGGGAGCACAACAAGAAGCATGGCTACGGCGTTTACCACTTCACCGACGGTTCCTCGTTCCATGGCAGTTTTGTTGACAATGCATTTGTCTCAGGGGAGTGGCATCTCGCATCAGGCATCACGCGTTATGTTGGAAACTTTTCGAAGGATGCACCTGTTGGCGCTGGTATGTTCCTGCATCGTCTTGGTTCCACGTCGCACAGCGCCTTTCAGCAGGAGGGATGTTATGAGAATGGGGAGTGGCATCCAGGTGTGCTGCATGGCACCACACGTGTGCCGCCGCGGCTGGAGGTGCTCGCGCCAGTAGAGCAGAAGGAGCCGAAGCGTGTGCCCATGACATTTGCGCCAGAGTGCAACGGTGGCAGAATGGCGGACCTTGTCAAGGCAGCGAATTTCCCACCAGTGCAGCGATGGATGAAGTCTCTTGTTTCGGTAGACGAACATCACGAGCGGTTTGGCGTCGTCCTTGTGGCAATCGAAGTCTGCTCTCTAAAATATGGCGGCGATGATGTAAACCTTGTGGAGGTGCGGTTGCGGCCGGTGCTGCATGATGCCGCGAGGAGACGCGTGCGTCTATCGACAACGGGTGATGAGACAATCACACTCACGGAGCGCACAACGCGGCTGCTTGTCGTCTTGGGAGAACAAGACGGGGAGACTAAGTCGCATGAGCCACTGGTTGTGCTGGAGCGCTCTGTGCAGCTTGCGTGCGCTGGGA
Source organism: Trypanosoma scelopori (assembly GCA_030849745.1). Classification (NCBI taxonomy): domain Eukaryota; phylum Euglenozoa; class Kinetoplastea; order Trypanosomatida; family Trypanosomatidae; genus Trypanosoma; species Trypanosoma scelopori. Next base: position 9,505 of record JASANX010000845.1, on the reverse strand, counting down.
AATCTCACATGCAGTATCGTCTGCCCACCGTGCAGGTGTCGCCTCACGGTGAAATTGAAGGATCGTTTGTACGTGCCATTCAGCCCGCGCTGCGTATCGCCCTTAATTTGCAGACGACGAAGCATCTGCTCGGCCCACTCCTCACCGACCCGCTACGCGGCACTGGTGCAGAGGATGTGCTCATGTACGTGCAACAGTGGCACCACGACGCATATGCGACGATCAAGGAGAAGCTTGAGGTGGCGTCAAGGGTGCCTCCACCTCCATCGCCGACGAAACACCAGCGACACGCGAAACAGGACAGCAGCGAGTCCGCCGCAGAGCCTGTGGTGGCTGCAACGGAGGGGTGTAGCTACGTGTCCATTCCGTTTTATAGCGTTATGCGGTATACGACTGATGCCACTACGGCAACGGCTGTGACGCTCATGGCGCAACGCAGAAGAGAGTATCAAATCCCCATGGAGACGGTCGCACAGCAGCGGCCGCCTACACCGCTGCTGCCTGATCCGGAACCGAGACCGGATCTTCAGCCGCTCTACGATGCCCGTACTGCGATGCGGCTGGCGGAGGAAGAGGATGCTGCAGATGATGACGACGACGATGCAGCCATGTAAATGTGAGTGCGGAACATGGAAGACGATGCAGAGAGTCCAAGAACAACAAGCACTGCACACATACATCCCCACCCCCACCCAAAAAAAAAAAAAAAAAAAAGGTACGAGTTGCGTCGGAGCGCATTTAGAAGAAACAAGGCAGAAATTGCGGTGGGAGGTGTTTGTTTGTTTATTTATGTGGTGTGGGTTGCTTCGGTTTTTGTTTTGTTTTTCTCGGGGGTGTGGAGGGATGTGAGGGCAGACAAGGGAGACAAAAAAAAAATTTATATAAATATATATATATATATATTCATCACGTGCATTGCGAGGTGGTGTGTGGGGAAGGCGGAGCGCAAGAAACGGAAACCCCCAAAACTACACGCATACGCGTGAAAGGGAGTGGGGGGGGCGGGGGGCGGGGTGAAGTGGGCGAGCAGCCAACATCGCCCCTCACCTTTCACCCGCGCAACAGATGTAGAGAGCCTCGTGCGATTTCCTTTTTCTTTTTTTTTCTTCTTCTTCTTTTCTTTCTTGAGAGGGGAGGGGAGGTCTCCTTTCGTGAGGAAACGCAACAGCTGCTGCCGCTGCAAGAGGAGGAAAGGCAAAAAAAAAAAAAAGGAGAGGGAATGGCAGACGACATTCCGCCGTGGATGTCTTGTATATCTTCCGCTGCATCATTCCACAAGTCCGCATGCAGGCAAAGACACACACACACACACACGCCGTGCTGCTGCTGCTGCTTTCTCTCTGTCTGTGTGTAAATATTTATATTTACATGTTTATCATTCCTCTTTTTGTTGTTGTTGTTTTTTGCATTGCGTCTGGACGTGGATTATTTAAGGTGGAGGAAAACGCAACGCGCACAGGAGTGAATCGCACACACAGGGGAAACACGGGGGTGGGTGAGGGTACGCATCATATACATTGCACAAACACATACAGAGAGTGAGTGAGTGAGTGAAACGTGGGAGGCGTTGCTGCTGCTGTTGTTGTCCGGTAACGAATGTTTTTCTCAACGTATGTTCTAACAAAGAAGGGGCCACTTGCAAAGATCTGGCTTGCTGCACACTGGGACCGCCGCTTGACGCGCAATGAAGTGCGTGTTGTCGACCTTCGACAGTCTGTCGTTGATATTGTGCAGCCGGTGGTGCCCATTGCGCTGCGCACAAGTGGCGAGTTGCTCGTTGGTGTCGTGCGCATTTACGCGCTAAAAGTGAAACATCTACTGAAAGATGCTTGCGATGCGACACTCATGCTCCGCGTCACAACGCTGCCAAAGAAGACTGCGTCCGCGCTCTCCAGCAACAACAACAAGAACACTAATGAAGGGGAGGTGGCCACTGGGACATTATTAGATGGCGTGTTGTTAAGCGGCAATGGCGACATCGAGGCAGTGACCTTTGGCTGGGTGGGTTCTGCTGCATCGGCAGGAGCAGCCATGGGAAAGACAGACGCCGAGGCGCTTGAAGCGCGCTTTGACGACATCGCCGACCTTCTCCAGGGCTCGAAGCAGCTGAAGAGCACTGTGGGTAGCAGCGACAATACAGATGCTGCCACAATCCTTGCCTCCACATGGTACGCGGTGGAGCCAGGCTCGCAGGCGGCTGAGCTCAACACCACGCAACAAGACTACGATGAAATCGCAAAAATGCGTGCTGACATGGCGGCCTTTGGTGACCGTGTAAGCGGAAGCAGTAGCAGCAAAAAGTCCAGCATTCCAAGCATTGAAAAGGCGCGTAACAGTGGTGTGACGACAGGAGCGGCGGGAGCTCTGGGCGACTTTCTGGCGCTTCCCCCTCCAGGCGACGATCTTGATATCGGCGTCCCTCTTCCTGACGATCAGGCACTGCTGCCAGACTTTATTATCCCATCCCATGGAGCTGCAGGCGACCCTTTTGTCATTCCCGACATGCAGCAGCAGCAGCAGTCGTCGCCGACGCCGGTGCTGCGCAAGCCACGTGTCGTGAACATGCTTGACCTCGCCGCGACGACATTGTCGAGGGAGACGCTGCAGCAGTGGACGGAAAATCGTGGTGACATCATAGAGGCGGCCCCTCGCCGCGGGCCGTACGACATGCAGGAGGCCCGCGATCGCACCACGCTGGCGCATGAGTCAAACAAAAATGATCTGTGGGGCATTATGAATGCGGCGCCGCTTGCCTGGATCCCAAACCCGAAAGTCCGCGCCCTCTACATATCTACGCTACAGCCCTCCGTGACGCAGGCCGAAGCATCCTCTATGCCGCAGCAGCAGCTGCTGCAGTCCATTCCTGCTGGTGACATGGACGGTGAAGGAGGAGAGCAGGCGTTTGTCCCACCCGTCGATGAGGATGTGGAAGAGGACAATGCTCTGAGGGCGATGCGAGAAACTCGCAAGCGTGGGCGTGACGAAACGGACGAAGATGACATGAATGGCAGCAGCAGCAGCAGGCAAGGTGGCCTCTCGGCGGCCGCACTGGCAACACTCAAGCGTATCCGTGACGAGCTGGCGGTGCAAAGGTCGTCGAAGAAGAGGCGAAAAGACGCGACCTCCCCTGCTAGTCGTGGTTCTTGTTCACTGCAGGAAGTGTGCCGTGACATGCATCGCCGCGATGTAGCGCGTGCATTTGTCAATGTTCTCGCGCTCGCCTCGAAACAACTCGTCTGGGCGAGGCAGTCTTCCTTTTCTGGAAATGTGGAGTTGGGTCTGCTGGGCGGTGCGGAGAGTCTCCTACTTGAAGCCTGAGGCAAGAACTGTGTGGGCAGTTGATTCTGCATCCGCTGCCGTGCCCGCCTTGCGTCATTCGGTGTAGTTTTTCTCTCGCCTTTTTTTTTTTTGTCTTTCTTTCTGTTTGTTTTATTATTATTATTATTATTGTCGTGGCTTCAAAGTGTTTTTGTACGTTACCGTTTCGGTGACGCTCTCAGATTTGTTTTGTTTTGGGGGGGGAGAGGAGGGGAAGGGGAATGAAACGTATTGTGACGCATAGAGGGACGAGGGAAACGCGAGGACACTCGTTCATGCCGCTCCAGCAGGCGAGCAGAATGAACAGAATGATCCCCACCACCACCCGTTGCAACGAGGTGGTGGTGGTGGTGGGAGATGTTTGAGGTCATAGAAATTTTGTGTAACCCGATTGGCAGCAACGAAGGGCGGGCGGTGGACTGCATGCAATGATGTGTTCTCCGCTCAGTGGCACTTTGGCTGCTGCTGCTGCTGTTGCTGCTGCTGCTGTCGGTGAAGAAGTACGCAGAGGGAAAGAGAGAGAGAGAGAGAGAGGGGAATGTTCGTTTCTTCTTTTGTTTTGTTTTGTGTGTTGAAGTGGAGGGCAGCAATGTGAAGTCGGCGCGAAGATGGAGAAAACAAAAAGAAAAAAAGAAAAGGGAAGAAACCACCACCACCACCACCTGAGAGAAGAAGAGGAGGTGTAAATGGAACGAAAGCGAGAGCGATTGCGAGAAAATGGTGGTGGCTGCATATTGACGTCACTCTTCTTTGATTCTTTCCTTCCTGCTGCTGCTGCTGCTGCAATGATGATGATGATGATGATGATGATGATGATGCGGACGATGCCACTGCAGCTTCTGTTCCTGCTGCCACCACCACACCACCCCCGTACTCTTGGAGGAATTCTCCTCGCCCGTTGCTCGTGTTGGTTTGAGTCCTTCTCCTTCTTCTCTCTTTTCATTTCTACTCACCCTTCTTCTCGTGTGCATCACACGATGCGGTACGGGCAGAGCGGTACTTTTTGTTGTTGTTGTTGTTGTTGTTGTTGTTTTTGTGAAGCACCGAGAAGCAAAAAAGAAAAAAAAAAGAAAAAGTGGGGTTTGGGGGGTGGGGTGGGGGAGTGAGTGGAGAGTGCGAAACAACAACAACAACAAACAAACAAACAAACAAACAAAACAGTAATTTATTTATATTTACATACGTCTACGCACGTGGGTGGGTGACTTGTCATCATGTCAAAGTACGCCGACCCCGACTATTGGGAGGAGCGCTATCGCAGCAACGACACGACTTTTGACTGGTATGTCACTTTTGACAACTTGGAGCCGCTTCTGCGCCCCTTGCTGCACCCGGCAGAGCAAATCCGCGTGCTTGTTGCTGGATGCGGCAACAGTCAACTCTCTGCGTCTCTGTACAAGCAGCTGAACGTTCGAAAGATTACCAATGTGGATGTGTCCGCGACCGTCATTGCACAGATGCAACGGCGCCACAAGGGCATGGAGGAGATGCAGTGGGTGTGCTGCGACCTTGTGCACACGGCGCCGGAGAAGCTGATGAGTATGCTCTGCCCGAACGATTGCTTGTTTGATTTCATCATCGAGAAGGGCCTTACCGACGCAACGCTTGGGGGGCACAACTCCTTTCACAACCTCTACACCTTGACGAAGAACCTCTCGCGGCTGCTGAAAAAGGGTGGCCAATTGCTCTCCGTGTCGTACGGCTCACCAGAGACGCGCGTCGACCACTTCCGTCGCAGGAAGCTGCACTTCGATGTGGAGCACAAAACAATTGAAAAGCCGATGTTTGCCTCATCGGCAAAACCCACGGGACACTACCACATGTACATCATGACAAGACTCACCGAGAAGCAGGCGGCTGCTGACGGCAAAGATCACACGACTGGCAGCGGTGACTCGGACGAGGAGGACGACTTCTACGACCGCTTCATGACACAAACGGCGGCCTCTGCAGCTGCTGCCGGTGTGGAATACACAAACACACTCTAGAGATCATATTGCCATTTGTGCGTCTCTAATGATGTCTCTGTCTGTAGAGGATGATAATGGACGGGGGGGGGGGGGGTATGTTTGTATTTATATGTGGGCGGAGATCTGGGTCGATAGACACACAAGGCTTGAGTTTGCTGTGGTGGTGGTGTATGTCGGCACGACTCTTGTACACGCTGCATCCATTTGCCATTTCCACGCAAATGGCACATATGCAATACGCACATAAATATTGTAATTCACTCTGGGAGGGGAGGAGGAGGAGAGGGGGGGGGTCCGTTTGTGCCACTTGAACGGACGAGCGAGCAACACAAGCACAAAAGGGAA
>JASANX010000844.1:14318-27274 GCA_030849745.1 Trypanosoma scelopori | reverse complement strand
GGGGAAAGAAAAGAGTGTCGACAGGATCATACATGAATGAAGATGCAAGAAATGGATAAATAATAAGAAGATATGCTTGACAAACGATAACAACAAAAAAACAAAAACACGACTCAATGTCGACACGCAACAACACCTGCATTGTCTTTCATTCGTGTTCACTCTCTTGGGGTCTCTTTTTTTTTTTTTTGATTTTTTTATTATTGTCTCCATCCATGGGTTCGTTTCTCATCCTACATTTTTCTTTTCCTTTCGATCTAAGGACACTCTAGGCGACAGAACCTGCATTGCACCCTCACACACAGAGACAGAGGAAAGAGAGAGGGAGAGACCGTTTTCTTAATATATATTTTCACCTCCACCCCAGCCCCCGTATTTGTTGAAAGGGAGATGCAACACATTGTATGATCCAACCATCAGTTCAGCAAATCCGGGGAAATCTCTCTCTACGTTGCCTGGGAGAGGGGCTGAAACTCGATCAGCATTTCGCGTGCCTCCTCACCAACCGGGCCCTTTTTCCCATGGAGTTTGCGCACAAGGACTGCGGCATCCTCAAACTTAACACTTAACTCTTTGTACTGCTGCATCATGGAGTCCTGTGTCTTATCGTCTATGTTCCGGAATGATGCAATAAACCGGCGACTCTCCTCCATCTTGACGCGGAATTTGGAGTACATACTTCCAAGAACCTTTAATGCCGCTAAAAGAAGTGTATCTTGATCGCTTGCTAGGGCGTGCAGTAACACATCGAGCAAAACTGGGAGGGTATTCACACTGATCCGTTCCCTCATGCGCAGATTCCGCATGCTCGTCAGGAAATCTGTCACTACCCCACAATCCGATTTATCCATACACAGCTGTTTGAGGTACTCCATTGCCTGCTGCGGGTCGCGCAGCCAGAGCGATCGAATCACTCGAATGTGAGTTAGCCTTCTCCGTAACACGGAATGCATCGACAGACTTGACTTGAGCAGCTCCGTCGCTGTTGTTGAGCTCCCTTGGGGGCTGACCGCTTTAACTGGCTCGGTTTCAGACGACGCGCTCATCTTTGCGAGCTGCTGTTCTTTCTTCTGTGGAGACCGTGACGACGACAGAGGCGGCGGCGTTGCTGTTGTTGTTTTTCCTATTGGTGGTGATAGTGGTGCCGTCACGGCTGCCGTCGGCGTTGCTGTTGCTACTGCTGGTGCTGCTGCGGTGGCAGCGGCCGAGGGAAAAGCTGAGGGGGAACTGTTCTTCTGACCAAGGGGCACGTGGCCCATACAAGCTGTTGCCCCGCTGAACTCTACGAACCATGCCTCTTCAGAGATGGAGCAGTAGGCAAGATCACCAATGATATTCCATGGTGACTTTATGGTGGATGCACCGGTGTCACTCATTAAAGTAAAGTCATACACACGAAGCATGTGATCGGCCGCCACAAGCAGCTTCTTGCCAAAGAGATGCACTGCGTCAACAGGTGTGTTGAGGGAGCTGCTTTGGAATACCTTGGTGAAGTTCTCCACCTCCCACATGGAGACGGACCCATCACTGCTGCCCACCGCCATGTAATATTGTTCGGGGTGGAAATGAATCGATGTGATGGGCCCTGTGTGGAGACGAAACTCACTCAGCTCTTTCCCTGACACCAGGTCGTACAAGTGGACGACACCATCGGCGCACCCGCTGGCCGCCCAGCGGCCATTTGGAGAAAACTGCGTGGCACACAGAGGTGCTGTCGCCCCCTTGTATGACTGCAAACACTTCTTCTTTCTCGTGTCCCAGATACGAAGACTCTTATCACGCGAACATGTGGCGATAAAATCGGTGTAGCGGTGGTAATCCACATCCGTCACGGTCGATTTGTGCCCATCGCCGAAAGACCGAACGAGCTGCTCCGTGGCGACGTCCCACAGACACACGCCGCCACTGTCGCTTCCCCCCACCACACGGCGCTGCTGCATATCAAAGGCAAGGGCTGTCAACGGAGAAGGATTGCCCCCTAAGAGCGCAGCGCGCGTGTAACCATCAAATGGATATATGTAGATAGAGCCATCCTTCCCACCAAACCCGACAAGTTGCTTGGCACGGTTAGGGCTGAGCCGTGAGGAATACACCTGAGAAGGAAGCTGAAGGGAGGTGGTGGTGATCATCAGAGATCCCTCCCTCTCTCTTTATCCTTCTCTCTCTCTCTTTCTCTATTTATCTCGGCAAGAAGAAAGATGCGACAAAAGGGAAATAAATTCTCCTCCTCAAACTAGTTTGTGGGAAAGGAGAGGAAGAAAAAAGCGGGCAATCACCCATCGCAAAGCAAGAAAACCCGTCGCAGCAAAAAAAAAAAAAAACCCTCTAGTAGACGCAATACAAACACATGCACGCAAACACACAGAGTGATACATATAAATAAATATATATATATATATATATATGTACTCCCTCTGCGAGTGTTTACTTTTATTATTTGTTCTTTATGTGTGTGTGTGTGTGTGTGTGTGCGTACATGTGACGGTGCTGCAATTGAATGCTGCTGCCTGTGCACAAGGATGCAGAAGATCAAACAAACACACACACACAGACATTATATATGTATATATATAATGTAGAGAGAGACCAACATTGTAAGAGTCACAGTGTAAAGCACTTTCCATCGGACAGCTTGATTGCAATGTGTTTGTCTTCCTCGACGAGGCCCTCATCTGTTGCGTGTAGCAGCTCAAAGCATGGGACGCAATAGGGACAGGGGTTCTCAGGGGACAACTCATCGTTGTAGCACGCAACGGTGGCAGGAAACTGCCGACACATGCGACACCTCACGACGCGCATGGGGATCTTCATTACCCGCTGCGGGTAAGCCGCCCTCTCACGGTCACAACGGTCGAGACCACGGAGAGTTTCCACGGAGCTCAGGTAGAAGTAGTGACTGCACCACCCGATATGACGCAGGACGCCAAACTCGCCGAGCCGCAACTTGAGGTCTGCGAAGGTGGTGTGTGAGGCGTACTTCACTGGGCAGCGGCCAAACGCCAGGTTTCCTGCTCCCTCATCGACAACCGTGTCCCCACGAACGGGTTGAAAGTGCCGAATCGGAACAGTCAAGTCTTCGTAGTTCTCGCCCTCAATCCCGGCGTGGCGGTTGTCGACGTAGAACGTCCCGCCAATAAACAAAAACGCATTCTTGGACATGTTAACTGGGAGGCAGTTGCGGCATTCGAAGGTGTCGAAGAGGGCCCCGAGGCTCTGGCAGGAGAGCACTGCCCACGTGTCCTGCATCTCCGATGACGACTCGGGCGCCATAAAGGTGAATTCCCAGCGGTGTGAGTGATCCTCCAAACAAAAGTCCTCTGATACATCTCGGACGTTGTGTCGCGAACTCTCAGTGACAGCGTTCTCGCGACGGCGATCCACCGCATTGCTGAACAGCTTGTGGTTTGCGCTCTCTAGCGACTTCAAACGAAGTCGACATCCGTCGTATTCCGCCTCCAGCTCCTCCCGCAGCCGCTTCACTGGTTCCACATCCACAAGAAACTGAAGGAGGGCCGGCCGCTCCCCGGATTCCACGTACTCGTCCCTAATGCGGGAAAGCTGAGATTCGCCCTCCTCACACACCGCCGTAACAATGCGCTCCGTCTTTGAGAGCACCCGGCGTGTGGGAAAATGCGGTAAGTGGGACCGTTCTTGCCCCAGCAGCGCATCCAGCCTCAGGTCAAGCATGCGCATTACCTCTTCCATGGGACCTATTCTGAAGTAAGAGCCATACGGATTTCCTTGGTGTTCCAGAACCGACGGCAGGATGACCACCGTCCCGGCGGGCAGCGGCTCGGTGATGTCATGTGCATCTAACGAAGGATTGAGCAGACGAAGATCTGTGATCGACACCGCAGTCTGAGCGGAGATACTACCGAGGCTGACACTCTGCGCACCGTCAATAGCAACAGCAAAGGGATCCAACGGCTCTCTCGACGTCATCACACGCTACCCAGCCTCCTCTTGAGGAGGGTTAGGGATGAGGGACTGCACCTGTTGCTTGTCTCCACCCGCCGAAAGGGAGGAGGAGAGGGGGTAATAATAAATAAACACAATATGCAGCCTCCTGACGCAACACAGTGCCCCGCACACACACACACACACACACACACACACACACACACACGTCCCCTCTCTCCTCCTTGGCAGGTTTAATAAAGAAGAAGAAAATATGGCAGCAGAGCCTTCACGAAAGAAATGGTTGTTGGTAATGACAATCCCCCTCCCCTCCCCTCCCCTCCCCTACACCAGATATTTCATCGTGCTCTTCACCTCCGACAGGCATAATATACACAGAGAGACTATGCCCTACTTGTCCTCGTTTTCCTCTTGTTTGTAGGATTCATTTCATCATCCATTTCCAGATCTCCGTCCCCCGCCTCTCCCCCTTCTCTCTCCGATGAAAAAGTGTACAGGAGAGAGATTGCCCCCACCCAAAAATAAATACAAAAACAAGACAAAAGGAAACACAATCTAGCGCAATGCTTCACTTTCACCCTACACAGCCTCTCTCATTTGTCCACTGACACCTACATGGGAGCAATACCATACGCCCACTGCCTTTCTGAGGGCATTGGCCTCATTGAATGAAAGGTAGTAATAATAACGATGCAAAAAGAAGAAGAGCAACAAAAAGAGAACACATTTTGCGGCTGCTCAGTTTCACTTTGATAACGTATTCAGATAAAAGTCCACTATTTGATGACGAAAGGCAACGTTAAGAAGAATGTCAGCTCTTCCCTGCGCTCGAAAAAGCCGCACACAACTGATGGGATCCATGTGATAATGTTGCATCATGTATGCAATACAGAGTGCCACACTTCTATTGACACCTGCAACACAATGAACAAAGACACGGTGCCCCATTTGCCTGGCCTTTGTGACGATATCTGCAAAACGTTCATAGCAGTGAAACAGAATCAAGTAGTCGCTACGATCCTCGGCATAAAAGCTATGCACAACAAAATCAGCAAGCATCACCTCAGAGGAGTCATATTCTCCAGCACAGCAGTTGATAATCGTGCGAACGCCCTCACACCGCAAAATCTCCAGTGTTTCATCGTCCGGAAAGCCTCCCACATATAGGCCGTCCAGAAGCGGGGTTACTGTAGGCGGCGTCCGCCTGAAGGATTCTGTTCTAACGAAATCTAGCTCTGTATCCAGCTTGGCACGAAGCTGCAACTCCTCGCGCATGACATGTGGTGTGCAGAAGGCCCCTGACAAGCGAGTAGACTCCACACGAGAAGCTTTTGGGGTCATGAGTTGGCTCAACCGCTGCTCTACGATGAATTCATCTGCCAAGTCCCCCAAGCTGCTATACTGCCGCTGGTTCCGTCGCTGGGGTTGCTGATGCTGCGCAAGACTTGGCGTTGGTGGGGAGCAGCTTCTATCCGCCGAGTAATCAGAAAGGCGGTGGTAGCACACAAATGGCGTCTCATCTGCCTCGACGGCGCTCCGTGGTGGAGTGCATGAGCGAGTCGTCATGTTTTCTCAGACGGTAACTCACCCACCCACCCCCCCCCCCCCTCCGCTCTCCCTTCTCTCTTTCTCTTTCCTGCACTCCTTTATTGAGTATATTCTGTCCCAACTTTCGCGCCCCCCCCTTTTTTTTTTGCCTTGCGTTTTTCGTCTGTGCCCTTCTTCTTCTTAACACCTCCTCGTTTATTCTGATATATATATATATATATATATACCTGCGTGGCTGGGCAACACCCCACCAACTTTATATTTTAGTTTCCCCGTCAAGTTGAAATAAAGAGGACATGCAGACAAGAAGAAGGGGTGGGGGAGAGGAGGTGGTGAAAAGTACACCTCGCCAACCTTTATTGCCATAGCAGCGCAGCAGCACGGAGAACAAGGGCAATGATACTGTTAATAAGAACAGCGGAAGGAGAGTGTATGGATGTATGAGGGGAGGAGGTGACGACACATGAACGCAAGAAACGAAGGAGAATTTGAAATGAGTGCCTCATGCGAAGACGTCCGAGGGTGTGTCTTCCCGTCTGAAGACGTGTTGCAACATCTCTTAGCAGATCGATGCACGAACGAATAGATGGGGGCGCACAGCGAGGCAAGGAAGAAAACAGCGAGAGGAGCAACAGAATCATAGCTCGTGTTGCATGAAAATTCTTGCCTTTTTGCGGTGTTTTGGGCTCAGCTTGCGAATCGCCTTGTCATTCTTAATCTTTTGCACCACCATGTTTTTTTTCTCATTCGCCATCTTTCGCTCCATGTTCGCCTTGCGCGCCTCCCGGGCTCGTTTCTCCTCATTGCTGAGATCCTCGCGCAGCTTCCGCGACAGTTCGCGGATACACTTCATCTTTTCCTGCCGCTTCAACCGCCTCTCCAAATCATGTGGAACCTTCTTAGACTCCTTCCGGTTGAATGCGCGCCGAGGCACGCGCGGTGCCTTTGGAAGCTTCCGCTGCTCCAGTGTTGTGCCCATCTGCTGCTGCTGCTGTTATTATTATTATTATCAGTAGTAGTGTCCTTCTCGTGTGATTCCGTTCCACTTTCCTCGTGAACAGACACCAACAACAACAACAAAAAGTGCAGTCTCTTTCGTCCCTCCTTCCTCTTTCCCCTTACAAGCAATGCAGAAACCGATGATGCGAGAGGACGCGAAAAGAAATCACCAACGTGGTGAAAGACGGACAAACCAATCAAAGCAAGCCACGAGCACCAACACAGCAAGTGATGACGGAGCATGGTGAAGACCAAAGGCGTTATTCTCTACCAATTAGGCGCTCGAACATCGTACAAGACTCCAGTGGCGTTCATCTCTTGCAAACCGGGAAGAAGAAGGAAAAAAAAAAAAATTGAAGGCAACCCATCACGATGATAGAGAGTTCAATGTGGTCCCCACCTTTTCAATTCCTCTATTCTCCATCGAGAGATATGTATATATATATTTTTAGTCGCATCACCATGTTTATACCGGCATTCGAATATCATCAAAAATGTTGAGGCTGCGTTTGGGAACAAGAATAATAAAAAGGTTGAACCACTAATAAAGGAGTCCTCTTATCATTATTATTTGATCTAGAAGCACAATTTCACCACCTCACCACCATCGCCTACAATCGTCGCATGTTCGCCTTGAGAATGCGACGGTCCTGCTTGGTGCCCGACTTCTGCTGCTGTAGATAGTTCTTATAGACTCGCTTGTATACCGTCTCTATCTCGGGCTCGAGGGAGTCCACAATGTCCCTCACCCGCTGGGGCATCGCTATAAGCTTTTGAACGTGCTGCCGTACGGATTTCCCTTCGTTCTCAAACACCAATCGAAGAAGGTCGTAGAGCTCAAGATGAAGATTGAGAAGTTTGCGGGCGCTGGGAAGTTGACCGCCCATTGCCTCAAGCAGCTCCTCCAAGGCCTTGTCCACCTGCACCGTATGCTGCCAAAACAGATAGCGAATCACTTTGTATTCCATAGGGGAGACAAGATGTGGTTCGGATGCGTCCCCAGAGATTGTCTCCGCATGGGCGGCGACGAATTCGTCAAGCAAACGCACACCATTGCTCACCATGTACTCATGAAGGGTTTGGATGGAGGCGTCATCAAAAAAGTGTTGCAGGTATGCCATATTCTTATCGACTTCCACGCAACGCGAGATGAAATCTGGGAAATGAGGAAGGCTAGCCACGACACTCTCATTGACGTTCTCTGGTAGGATGCCCAGCGAGATGAGCAACCGAAGGATGTATTGCCGCGAGTTTCGCCGTTCCACGTATTTCGGATCCTCAGGAATGCCAAGATGCATCAGAAACCGCTCCACACGCTCCCTATCAAAGCGCACATGCCAGAGAAGTCGCGGAATTTGCTGTGTGCTCCGGAATCTATACCACACAATGGCGGGTAAGCCGATAAGAATACCGAGAAGGCCAAATAACACCAAACCATCGTGCTCGCGTGAGGTGAGAAACCGTGGCAGCGCAATGCCCACTGAAAAATCATGAGTATTCTTCGCCTCCTCCTCTTCGAATGCCTCGCGGTTGACAAGAGCTTTGTAGGCCCGACGAACCTCGACATAAAGATCCCGCGCCTCATCGGTTTTGTTGCGATCTGGGTGGTACATTTTGGACAGAGCGCGGTACGCCTTCTTGATCTCGCTTGGCGTGGCGGATGATGGGACGCCAAGAATGGCGTGTGCATCAAATGTCAGCGTGGCGTACATGGCCGATGAGAAGAGAATCACCCAGAGCCATAGCACCAATATTTTGGGGCGGATTGTGAACTTGAGAAACTTTGGCATCACACACCGCAAAAAGAAAATTTTTTCCTTCCAGCAGATCTGCGCACCCACCGCCAGCATTCCTGGGCTCGCCATAATCATAGAGACCACCCGCGGGATGTATGTTAGCGAGTCCCAAACCTCACTCACTGGATTGGGAAGACCAGCTCGCTTCCTTCGCGGCGCAGTGTAGTAATCAATGATACCACGAATGTTACGAATTAGCCATGGAATATAGAGTATTATCATAACTACGGATACAATGGCAAAAGCAAAAGAGATGAAGCTTTCATTGCTACCACCTATTCCTCCAGTGCTCATCTCTCTCTCTCTCTCTATATATATATATACTCCCCGCCTTCAGATTCTTAAATTTCTTTTCTTGTTTAACACCTTTGCTAGAACCGAGGCTTATTTGACCCTCTATCGCCCCCTCGTCCACCTCGCGCAAGCCACACCTCCCGTGTCCTTCCTTCTGCAGGAGCATCCGGAAAGAAAGGCAGATGAAAGGGTGGGGGCGGCAAAAAAAAAAAAAAGTAAAAGGAAGAGGGGGCACGCGAAGGGGAGAAAAATGCCCTCACATATATACACTTCTTACACATATATATATATATATATATATCGGTTGGTCTGTGCACCTGTGCAATGCATCCATTTAGTCAATTCAGTCAGGGGAGACGCAATGGGCGTCCCTCCTTGCCGCCGCCCCCTCCCCTACCTTTTTTTTTTTTGGCTTCGTTGTCGTCGTCGTTCTCTTCCTGCAATAAGGAAGAGTCAGGGGGAGGGGGGGGGGGGGGGGCGGGGGGCGCCACCAGTTTATGCCTCTAGTTACCTGATTAGCAGCTGTCTAACGGCCCAAAGAAATGCAATAAAGCCCAATCCCAGAAGAACATGTCGAAGCTGCATCCCAGACGCCTGAGTTTCTTCCGTGTGCCCGCCCAACACGTAATCATTCGCCAACAAAACCCCAACAGTGTCACCAAGCTCCCGCAAGGTTTTCGGTTGGGCGGAGGCCATTGTATCGGCACCGAACGATGCCAATAGGTATAACAATACCCTGGCGAAACAAACAAGTAAATACAGATATGCTTGTGGAGACACTGCGAAAGGCAAGGAGCATTAATCAACCAATACGGTGTTACGCGGGTCATGATAAACACAAGTAGCAGCAGAATTTGTCATGCAGCCGTGAAACTACACATAAACAGAAACACAGGAGCAAATGGGGAGGGATGGAAAAGAGTCAACAAGAGTCTTTATTGCTGCAGTCACTCTCATCACTACTACTACCACCACCACCACCACCACTACTATTGTCGCTGCCGTTGCTGCTTCCGCCACCACCATTGTCGTCGGTCCACTCGTTCTCGTTGGAGAGAAACGGATGTATGAGCAGTTCTGCAATGGTGGGTCGACTACTCGCCTCCTCTTGGAGGCACGACACAACAAAGCTAGTGGCAGATGGGCTCAGTGACATCAAATCAGGAGAGAGTATGTCCATTTCTAGCAGGTCCTCCGTTTCGTACAATTTCCCTCTGGGCGCCAGGAGTTGCATGAAAACCGCCCCAAGTGCCCATATATCAGCGCTGTAATCAAACACGGAGTTCCGTTTGATTTCCGGCGCACAACACCGCCAAACCTCGCGTCCAAGTGGGCTGGAGGGGACAAACAGGTCTATAGGAAGCACATGATGCCCCAAGACAATAGTTCCAGATGGCCGATGCAGCCGAAGCACTTCCATCCGCATGTGTCCGTGCACTAGCTTACGTCCATGCAAGGTGTAGAGGGCCCGTAAAATTCCCTGTGTCACCACACGCGCTTGCTTCTCGTTCATTGGGTGCTGCAACGGCTCCAAGGCGTCGCCATTAGGATGCTCTGCTCCGATGACAAGGTGGCGCGGTAAAAGCCGAATGTCCTTGTACACCACTAGTGATGGGGACGGGGGCCAGCGGCACAAGAGTTGAACTCTTCGCCGAACAGCATCAACCTTGTCAACAAATATGGCATGTTTTTCTATTTGAAGTTCTACCATACAGCAACCACACCACTAGGGTTAGGCGGTAGGGAAAAACAAGATTCACAGCCATGCAGAGAAACGGTGATAATCACCTCCTCTCCTCTCCTCTCCTCTACACCCCAATCTCTCTTTCGCCATTTTTAGGTGTTTTCTTTTTTAACAACAACAACAACAACAAACTCAGAGCAGTTATATATATATATATATATATATATATATATATATATATTGTGCGTGTGTTTGTGCCCATAGTTTCTTCTGTCAAGAGAAGGGCTACCCCTTCCCCCCCTCAACACCATTGCTGTTACTGCTACTGCGTGTGGAAACATCACCACCGCCACCACGAACCTCGGGGATAAAATCCTCTTCGCGGAACTCGACGTGCATCGTTTTCCATCCCGTCGCAGCAAAGTTGACCCCCTTTCTTGATAGGACTGACGGAGCTGTCGAGGAGAGAAGGGGAGAAGATGAATTACTCGTTGGGCGCAGTAATTCCTCACGCATCAGTGGATTTGCACCTCGCGAGCTGCCAGGTGCACTCGAAGAACTGCAACTGCGACTGCGACTGCGACTGCGACTCGACACCGTTGTTTCTGATGCCACCGCCACCGCATTTTTCAACAGGCCTGTGTTTTCCTCACTTTCGGGGTTGAGGAGGTGAGTCAAGTATGGGAATTGAACCGACATGCGTGTGTGAAGGTCGTCATTCGTCGCAGCGGACTTCGACTTGTTCTGCTGCATGTGTTGTCGATTCTGGGAGGGGAAGTCAAACCACCTGCGAAACCCGGATGTGCGGAGGAGCAGAGGCTGGAGCAGGCCCACCAGACTCATCCCAACAAAATAGAGCGCCACTCCAGCTCGAATTTGTGTTACTGCCGGGAGCGCACAAAGACACCCCAGGCGCGCACCCCAAATGATGTTCGATATCCATCCCACCTTGAGTTCCTTATTGATAGACAACTCAAAGTTGGTCAGCATCAAACCACAGAACAAGAGGGGGAGAATCCCATAAGGATCCGGCATGGTCAGTGCCGTGCACCAAAGAAAGGAGGATGTACCAACGTCCAGCTGCGGACTTTCGCAGAGGGCCTTGGTTTGGACGAGGCCGAAGAGAACGATGGGTGTTCCCACAAGTGATGCCAGACACCGCACATTTGACGTCTTCTCTTCAGAAAAAACGCGGCGACGCTCGCCCTTCAGAGCGGTGGCAGCGAGTTGAATATCCAGCGCAGCGGAACCCTCTCGGTAATATACGCGTTGAAATGCTTCATGTGGGGCCTTCAAACGGTGCATCGCGTTCCGCATCCGTTCTGATGCGCGCTCCCCATAGAGCGAGAAATATAGCGTGGAAAGTCGGCTTAGCATCCCGAAAAGAAGAATAGCAACACTTGGTTCGAGTCCCAACGCTTGCTGGCAGCCGACGAAAAGCTCTACAAATGGCGAGAGTTCCGGCAAAGGCGCCAAACTTTCCGCGGCACCAAACCATTGGCGGTTCCAGAGACGGTCTAGGTAGTCGTAGTACGTACGCGGCTCATCTCCACCTGAGAAGACAGTCCGTCGATGCCCCAATGGAGGCAAGCATGGCGTGGCTACCCGTCGCAAGAAAATCTGGCGCCCTAAGCTCCGCATGAATACTGCAACAACGCAGTGAGGAGGAGGATGAGGAGGAGATATCCATGGATAAGGGGGTGGGGGAAATGGAAGAAAGAAAGAAAGAAGAAAGCAAGAAAAGCGGAGGGAGAATGATGATACACACGTGTGCATCGGAGAGCGCAAACCACCAAGATATGAACAAGTGTGTTACTCGTTGTTGTTTTTCTTCTTGCCTCTCCTCTGATGGCTTGCTCCTCGTGTTTTTTCATCTTTGGTCTCAGGCGCACCAGTGAGGAACGAGGAGGAGTGAGACGCATCGAAACCAGAGGTTGAAAAAAGAAGATTTGGGGTGTCTCGGCACCGGCACCGACACCTCAACTCAATGATGCCAGCACAGGTCGCAGGTGACTGTCCAGTTTCCTTTGCAACGCGGCAGTCTTCAGCTTGAGGAGCCCCATTTCCAGACCTTCACCCACCACACAAAGTATTGCTTTCCCTCCAACAGACATGGTGCACAATTTTTTGCAACCGAAATCCATCAGAACCTGCTCTAGCGCCTCGGGCTCCTCCTCGTTTGTGATCTTGCTTTTTGTCAGGTCATTGCGGGCGCACGCGCGCCAGACGTTTCCCATCGCACCAGCAATCATAGATCGTTCCTCTGTGTGGTCGTACTCTGGGTCGTCGGAGGCTGAGGAAAGCAGTACACCATTCTCATCCAGAAGAATAGTTGCTACAACACCACTTCCCACAGCATGCAGCATGAAGCGGTTGATGGCAGCAGCGTCCAGCATTTTTCTTGTCTCAACCCCTCCCTCTTTCCTTGGAACTAAAAAAAAAAAACAAAGAAAAAAAAAAAGACAGCAAATTATGAGTGTGTGAAGGCAGAGGCCCACACCAAATCTGAAGCTCTAACAGAAACTATCCGCAGCAGTAAACGTATCCACGTTGTATGCTTCTCCCTTCGTGTTCCTGCTACTGCTGGAATTGATGTTTTGTCAAAGCAACAACAACAAGAAATCAAGGGGTTAGGTTGGATGACCAAGGGAAAAAGAGGAAATAGCTGCCAAAGCCACATACAGTGTAAGCCCAACAATGCACATCCGGCAGATGTT
>JASANX010000844.1:0-14284 GCA_030849745.1 Trypanosoma scelopori | reverse complement strand
TTTTTTTTTTTATTCCCCCCCCCCCCCCCCCCCAATCCATACACACACTCTCTCACTTGTTCTTTTGTTTGTTTGTTTGTTCCGTTTTCCCCTCCCGGTGATGGTTTTGTTTGTTTGATCTTCTCCCTAAACACAGGAGGAGGGCACTGGGGAGCCTTTCACTGAATAGCAGGGTGGCTTGTAGACCATAGTCGCGAGCGGCCAACTACGACCAGTCGCGTTTCAACGCATGTTTCCAACAGAGAAGTTCAAACGCCGCTTCATTGAGCGAGGCTCTCGCACCCAACGCACACTGCAAATGGTAGCTACGCTGACAATCTTCCCTCACACAACCGATAGGGGCACCAGGTTGCCTACAGAAGGCACACTTGATGAGCTGACACCGCTCCAACGCCGCGTCTACGTTCTTTAACGTTGCCTCCCCTGTGTCGTAGTACACCTCTGGGCACCACAGGGCGCACGCCAAATGAAGGTGGTGACCACTGTAACAGTGAAGGCTTCCATCATTATTATGGCAAAATACACAGGTGGCTGAGGGTGTCGTATCATTCATCTCGCTGCGATTGCAGGGAGTGCCTGCTGCCTCTGCAGTGACTCCGTCTTCCTCCACTTCAGCTTCCCTGATCGATGTAAATTTGACTTCTGGACTTAACGAAGGTGGAGTACTCCCGAGAACTTCGCGATGCCCTGCAGCCGTTCCCAGGGAACACGATCCATAGGGAATTGAGGCTCCCTTTCCATTGAGGGGAGTGTCGTTGAGCGACGAGGGCATATGCAGTGGCGGGGAGGCAGCCAAGACGGAGGAGGAGGAAGAAGCAGTGGTGGCAGCAGCAGCAGCAGCAGCAGGAACTGCCTGCTCACCCTTTTCTTCCTCTCCCACTAGAGCGACGCCATACTCATCACCCTCTTCGAAGGAGAAGCAGGAGAGTGCAGCCTGGGTGAGGAGCAAGGAGCTCTCCGAATCGGGTGACGCCGCTACCACCACTTGCATCTCTTTGGCATCCTCTGGTGTTGTATGACAATCCTGCCTTTCAGTGGGTGGTGGGGCCCACAAGACCGTCTCAGAAGACGGCTGACTATCCACAATGGTCAGTGAAGAAGAAGAGGAGGATGGTGTGCGGTGGCATGGGACGTGCACAACCGTCACCGAGCCAAAAGTCACACGCCTCCTAGTAAACGGTTGTGCGAGATGCCTCTGCGCCTGCGTTTTCATCGCAGCTTTACGCGCCCTGCCTTTTTCGTTCATGCTGTTGGAGGGGCCTTTAGAACACATATATATCGGCGTGCAAAGAGAGAGAGGTGCAGAATCAAGAGGGAGAACAACAAAAAAAAAAGTAAGAAGTGTGGCTGCAGGCAGAGAAGGAATAGAGCGTGGGGACAAGAAAAGCAAGAACAAGAGAGCACCAAACCACGTCTTTCGTCCTCTCTCTCTCTATATATGTATACTCCTTTCATCCACCCCCTTCGCTGTTTTAGTTCTTTTAAACGGCGTGAGAAGCCTCCAGCCCTTTCTTTCTCTCGCTCTCTCTCCCTCAGACACAACACACACACACAGAGCGAGCGAGCGAGCGAGCGAGAGAATGCGCGAGGGAGGAAGGGGTCAACAAGAGCGCGAGATGATAACGTAAGTGTGTGTGTGTGTGTGTGTGTCATCAGTTCTTGAAGAATACCACTGGTTCCTCCAGATTCGCCAGACACTTGAAGGGCAAGTCATGCGCAAAGTCCTGCGGCACGTAGCGGGTCGGTGGTGGCAGGTTTCTGTCAAGCAGATCAAATGTCGCAAGGAAAGACGCAACCAATGAGCCGTTGAAGAGAAAAAACGATTCTTCCCGTTTCACAAATATCTCCATGTGCTGCCGCATGGCCTCCATATCATTGAGCTTCTCCTCCTGCCTCTTAATAGCAAGGGTTGAAGAGCGCTTTGTGGTCATCTCATAAATCTTGCGCCTCTGTCGCCACATCTCCAGAACAAATTCGTAGTACTTATGTTCCTGCCCCTGGCGAATGCTCGCCAGAAACATGTACCATGGACGGGGCGTCAACTTCTGCACCTCCACCGCAAAAAGAGCGGCAATCGATGAGCTGGGCCTACGTCCGGCATGCGGGTCGTCCACGACAAGTCGCCGCAGCGCCATCCCGCGGGGCATCCGCGCCCTGGTGAACTCATCCATGCTAAGCACCTTTGCACCCTCAAAATCACAAAAGCAGACATGCGGCACTCCGTCCTTCACCCAAATGACACCCACATCGTCCCACGTCGACTTCAGAAAAACCTTCGATAGCAGACTGTAAATGACATGGTCCCACGTTGGCAGTGTGTACCAGCGGTTGCAAATGGCCACCACATCTCCTGTGCTGAAGGCATTTGGCGGAATATTCGTGACCTGCCAAGTTGCACGGTAGTACAAATCCCTTCCCTCAGCCACAAGAAGAATCGACAGGGGAACCGCCTGACATATTGCCTTTAAGTGTATTCGCAGCTTTTGGCGCCATGGCAGCCGTGGGCCAATGCTTGCCATATCAACGAATGGGGCGCCTCAGGCATGTTTTCGAGTGTAAAGCAACAACAACAACAACAAAAAAAAAAAAAAAAAAAGAATGCGGACAAAGAACAAGCAGCCGCCACGGGGATTCCACCGACTGCCAGCTCTCCAGCTCGCCAGACGCGATAGCGGAGACGGCAGCAAACTCCTCCTCCTCCTCCTCCTCCCCCATCATCACATCCAGAGCGATAACAGCAACACACTTGGGTGTCAAGGCAACAACGATAACAACAAGAAGAAGCGCGCACATATTTTACTACCAATGTCTTGTGTTTTTCTTCTTCTCCTCCTCCCCCCTTTTTTTTTGTATTTGGCCTCTCGCCATGCACTTTCACTCTTCCTACCTTTCGGCACCAGGTTTCTCTCTCGCTATACATGTGTTCCATGCACCCCCGGATGTATGCCCTCAATGCAACTCCCCTCAATTTTTTTTTTTTGATTTCTAAAAATATGAAAACGACGTGAGCGGCTTACAGCTGTTGAAGTGTTGCTGAAATGCGGAGGGAGCGGTTGTCCAGTGCAAGCTGCTCCAGCTCGTTTGCCATCCGCTCCACAAGTGCATCACACTCCTGCCGCTCCGACTTGAAGCGTCTACGCTCTTCCTCAAACTGAGTGATAATATGACTGCGTTCATCCTGAAACCGCGAAGACAAGTCTTCCATGCGACGCTCCGCAGCGTCCAACTCCGTCGTCATGTGAGCCACTGCAGCCTTCAACTCGTGCACTTCTTCACTGTGCCTATTCTTTACTGAAACCGGAGAGCTGGACAACATGTTCTGTTGCATGTCGAACAGTTCGCGCTTCAACGCCTCGTTTTTTCTAAGCAGTGTGGCAATCTGGTGATCCTTGTCATCCCCCAGAGTTCGCTGCTCTTGTTTCTCCGAAAGGAGGATGGTGTTTCGCGCCATGATGTCTGCCATCTGTGACTCCAACACGGCACGCATTGTGGTGTGCTCAGATGCTACGCGATCCAGTTCAGCCCGCAACTGTTGCACTTCTTCCCTTCCAGACTGATCAAGTTTGGAGCGACTCCACTTGACTTGTTCACGTTTGAGTTCGTTGATCTCCTTTTGCAGCAGTTCCTTTTCGTATTCCAGCTGCTCCATGTTCTGCTCAAGTGTCTCCACACGTACCTTCAATTCCCGTGACTTGGATTGCTCCTTTAAGAGCCGCTCATGGGCATCCAATAACTGTTGCAGCATCTCCTTCTTCTCCTCCTGAAGCGCACGACTAATCTCCACAGCGCTCCCACTCTTCAACAGCTGTTGCTGTAGTTCATCGCGCTCCTTCTCTACACGGCGCATCTGCTCTTGAACGTCCCCCAGTTCAAAACACCTATTCCTGGCGACACTGACGCTTCGACCTTCCCCTTCCAATGTGAATGATTCAAGACGGTTCCCCTTAAGAATGCACTGTACTCTGTCCCTTACGTCATCCAGCAATGCGGTGAGTTCGTTTTTCTTCTCTATCAATAGACCACTGAGCACAATAGCGTCTTCCACACTCACAGACTCTTCAGTCACATTGTGCATAAAGGCCTCGCGTGCTGCCTGACTCTTGGTTGCAGAGGGGAATTCCCTAACTGCCGCGATGAGTTTCTTTGTCCTCGAGGTCAGAGTGTCCTCAGATATTTTTTCAAGTGTTTGGTTGATTAACATCCGGTTCATAACGGGATCCTGCGGCACTACACTGGAGAGATCCAAAAACGCTGGAAGCAACACATTTCCCTCAATCAACTTGAGGTACCCGAGCAGGTCCTGCACAACAACTTCCAGTTGGTTGACAAGGTAGCGGGCTGCCTCGGCACGGCGGACCGCCTTGTCCCTGTTGTCCTCCGCGTACACCACCTCGTCGATAAGCTGCGATAGGTGAACCTCCCGCTTCTTTAGGTCACTGTCAAGCTTTTCAATCTTGCGGTACAACACATTCACCTCTGCATTGTCCATCTCCTGGGAAGCGTGATCCATCGCATGTGATGTTGTGCAGTGGATCCGATCAAATAGGGTAAATACTACACAGGACAACACCCAACCAGAAAGAACGAATAATAATAATAATAACAAATCAGCATCATTGGGGTGGGGAACAATGCGAGAAGGCGTTGGGGGCTAAAGGAAAAAAATATATATATATATAATAATAATAATAATAATAAACCTCCTCTCCTAGTTTGTAGCCTTGAGAGAGAAACCATCATCATCTCCATGACGACGGCAAGATTAAGAACAGCAACAGCCACTTCGCACGCGCTAGTATGTGATGAGAGCCTCTCCCGCTTTAACGAGATCGCCTGCCTGGACGACCACTGAGGCACTCTTTGGAACGTCCACCACGAGCGCAACAGAGGAGCCCCAATAAAAAGTAGACAACGGGTCCCCTTTCTGGAGCAGAGGAAGCGAGGTGTAACGTCGATGGACAGCATAGTCGGGCGGGTTCAAGAAATTTGTCTTGATGCGAGCGTCAAGGTGAAGCGCTATGCGCCCAGTCAAGGTTCCACCCACCAGCGAGATCCCAATCTTACCATTGTCACAAATGTCGCTACCAGTATTGCCAACATTACCATTACACTTGCTAACGCTGCTGTTATTCATCCGGCCAAGTAGAACCACCCGTTCGTTCAGCGGTAGCACAGAGGGAATCCAGTGGTACCCCGCCGGTGTATTTGGAAGCAGAGCCCCAGGGATATAAACCACCTCATCGCAATTGAAAGAGCACGGTGTGATCACGTGGTGGTAGTCCTGAGTTCGAAGATGCACGACAATCGCCAGACGCTTTTGTCCCTCTGCAACCGGCCCCATCCGACGGTGAAACAGCTGCCGAATACTATATCTCACCCCTTTCACCTGCACCAGCTGCTCGTCCACCACGTCTTCCTGAACGGAAAGGATAACCCCGTCAGATGGTGTAACTACAGGAACCGCTGCAGGTTGCCGTGCCCCGCTATTCCACTCCCGCACAAAAAATTCTTGAAGGGTGAGGAAGCTTTGCTCCTTTACGTCAGACATGTCAATGCCATACCACCAGATAAGTGCGTCAATAGCATAGCGGTGAAAAGATGCCGGAAAGTAGACACATTCACTGAGGCGCCCAAAAGCGTGGGAAACACAGTTGAAAGGAAGAAGGTGAAGCAGCTCCAACATGGCAGTTGAGCAAAGGTGGTTGCCGCTCTCTGGATGACGCGCGGCCTCCCACCGGGCAAGCTGGTACTGCATCCACACGTAAGCGCTACCACCAAGAACGATGCCGCCAAGCAAATAGTGGTATACCCACCGACGCATTGGGTTCGTGTATCCTCTCGCAACATCATTCTTGTAGAAGCGCAATTGCCGGGTAGGAGGCATCATGATCTCCACAACCGCACACGTGTAATATATATATATATATATATGTGTGTGTGTGTGTCCTGCTCAAGTTCCAGGGTACTCAGGCGTCCTTTCCAGCAGATACAATGTGCACGTGTGTGTGATAAACAAGCAGGCAATGAGAAAGACGCAAAGGGATATAAGTGGTGCGACCACGCATGTTTTGCGTGATCTGCTTGGTGCACTGGAGAAAGAAAAAAGTACACAACACGAAGAGCAGCAGATCAGCACGAAACAACAACAACCAAAATAAAACGAAGTGGTAGTGGGCCCTCCATCAACCCCCCCAACAAACACAACCAAAAAAAAACCCCGTGGTTGGGGGCCCCCCAAAAACCCCCCCCCCCCCCCCCCCCCGCGTGTGTATTTATTTTTTTTTTTGTGTATATATATATATATGTGTGTGTGTGTGTCCACACCCCTCATTCACACAGACACAAAGACGATCCAACCCTTGCCGCACAACAGCGTATGAAAAAAACAAAATCAAAAACACACACACACACACAAAAAAAAAAACGTTAAGGGCCGACGAGAAATACCAAGAAGTAATAATAATAACAACAACAGTAAATTTAATGTCCACATGACCCCCCACCCCAGCATGAACCGTTTATTTATTTATTTTCTTTCGTTTTTTTTTTTTTTTCTTTCCTTTTCCTCCCCGTAAAACGCAGAAGGGGGAGAGAGAGAGAATACAAGCGAACCAAATTAGAACAGAAAGTGACGATGCCATCATCATTTTGGGTTTAGTTTTCCGTCAGAGTCCGTCCCTCCTTGCTTGCATACCGCCTGACCACAGGACTCGTGATGGGCCACAGACGCTGTCGCTGATCTTCGCTCAGGCTCGAAAACCCGCGGATGGTTCCTGCACAGTGAGCAGAGCCGCACAGACACACAAATGGCGTGCTCATGACCCACTCCGTCGTGCAGTAGTTAAACGTCACCATCTCCCCGGCTGCAATGCTGCGGAGTGTCACGAATTCCAGCGCCGCCTGCTCTTCGTACACCACCACCTTCACGTTGGGATCACAGTGATGCGCAATGCACTCAGCGGCATCCCCAAAAAGAAGATGCCTGTCCTCGCTCACGCATATGGTGTACATGGTTGGGAACGGCACGACGAGACCCGTGGCGTGAAACAACACTTGACCGCCTGCAATATCGCTGGAGGCATACGCGGTTTGTCCCATTGAGCCATTTTGACGAATTTCGATCATCCGTGATGATGACTTCACGACCCAGCCATCGTGCATAGCCTGAGAACGCACAGGTGGTTCGCACAAGTACAACTTACGCTGCTTTTTCATTTCATCAAGATGGCAAAACCCCTGGCACTCGTTCGTAAAAGCAAGTGGAAACAACGACTTCATGTCATATACAAACAAGTTTATATCAACTGTCAAATTTTCCCATGCTTCAATGGTGCGTGTGGCAATGAAGCGACCCTCGACAAAGACAGTGTTGGCGTCCTCCAGGTGTCGAATGATGTAAGATTCCTTACCAATGGAAATCTGCGTCGGCTGAATATCCATGTCAGTGCACTCCAGTAGCACCATCCCACGGGTCACAATGTCGGTCACCTGCAACATACCCGCCTCGTTGGCCTTCACAGCAGACAGTAATCGAACGACGGCTTGTGTGCCAGCCAGATGACGCATTGCAGACGTGACCCGTCCACGGAGAGCCAATCGCTGTGCGTTGGTCAAGAACTTAAACCCACGGATGCTATGTAAGCAGCTGGAGCTTTGACAGTGGCATTGAACGGGTGCACGCAGTTCCCACTCTGTGGTGGCGTAGTTGAAGGTCAGAGGCTCTCCATCTCTTATATCGCGTAGCGCCTCACAATCCACCGTGTTGTTTATATTATCCACACAAATATGAATATTTGGATCACAGCTGTGGGAAAGAAACTGCACCTCATTGGAAATAAGAAGATGTTTTCTTTCTCCAAGTTGTATGGATCCGGCGGTGGGAAAGGGCAGACAGAGACCTTCAGCTCTTAGGAAGCGTGTACCAACAGATATGTTGATGCTGGCAAAGACTCCAAGACTGCAGCTGTTGCGGCAGCCGCGTATGTGAATTGCCGTGGAGCTGCAGTTGATGCGGTATCCATCTATAAGGGCTGCCGCACGAACACTTGGATCGATAAATGCCATTCGAAGACTTTTTTCTGGCTCCTCCAACCATTTGTACCCACGAACAACGTGCATGGGCCTCGAGTAGCCACAATTGCAGACAAACTCCTCGGGAAGTGTGTAGCTCAGGCAGTTGAGATCAATGGTGATCTCATCACCGGCGGAGACGGCGCGAAACAGCACGATTTTGTGATCAATAAGCGCAGCAGTTGGTGAACAATGATGGCGGAGGCGGAGTCCATCAACGTAAAGATATCGATTTACAATCTCCATGGAGGTGACATGAATGAGAACTGCTCCTTCCATCATATCATTCGCCACATGCACCAAACCACTGTCGCTGACAAATAGACGCGTAGACGCGATCTGCGTCCACGCATCGACCCCTCCCTTGGCGGCTGTTACCAAGGATTTAATTGCTGGAGTCACCATGCTCCAGAGACCTTGTCGCTCATCGTCACCCAGGTGCTTGAAGCCCCGTATGTCGCGATAGCACGTACGTGCCCCACAAAGGCACGTGAACGGGCTTTGCATCTCCCATTCTGTCGTGAGGTAGTTGAAGGAGACAAGTTCACCCTCTTTGATGTCCCGAAGTGCGATGCAGTCCAGTCTACCGCCGGCGCTGTCCGTAATGACACGAACATTGGGGTCACAGCTGTGCGCCAGACATTGCGCCCCGCCAGCAAAGAGAAGGTGCCGCCCCTCGCTGAGGAGGATGGTGTACATTGTTGCAAACGGTATAACAAGACCACTTACATCGAAAAAACGTGTTCCTCTCCGAATGTCACACTTCGCAAACGTTGCTTGTCCCATGGGCCCATTCAGATTCACCTCTACCATCGCACATGAGCTGCGAATGCGGCAACCATTGGATGTAGCCATCGCCCGCACCTGTGGATCAACGTACACCATTACGGCATCTTTCTGATCATCTGAAAGTCCAGCAAAGCCCCGCACCTCTGAAATGCAATTGGGTGAATCACAAGAGCATACAAAGGGAGGTGTGCTGTAGATGAGGTGATTGATGTTGAGCGTCACAGCATCACTTCTTAGCGAACCGCGACACAGAACAACGCGCCCTTCCAGAAGCACAGCTGTCGGATTGCACGAATGCTTGATTCGCACATCATCCAAGACAACCTCGTTACCAACGATATGAACGGTGCCAGTATTGAAAAGTTCAACCCCAGAAGGCAGGTCACGTGCCAGAGAAATCTCACCTGAAGTTCTGTCAACATATAACAACGAGCTATCAAGAGTATGTAATACACTGCGACGCTGCTGCGCAAAGAGAGATTTTACTCCTGTGGTAGCCTGAGACCAAAGGCGTAGTTGGCTGCGTTCGTCAAGGTGACGGAATCCTCGAATCATACCGAGACACAACGCACTTCCACAGGTACACTTGAATGGAGCAACCATATCCCATTCTGAAATGACATAGTTGTAGCAAACGAGTTCGCCAGGGTAAATGTCACATGTGGCTACCCAATCAGCAGTTCCACCGGACGGGTTCACCGAAATACGTGTGTTTGGTGCGCAGCTGTGGGCCAGATACTGCGCACCGTCGGCAAAGAGGAGATGCTTCCCGTCCCCAAGAAACACACTGGAGGCGGTAGGGAACGGCAGGATAAAGCCCTTGACATGAAAAACAAGCGTACCCTTTGGAATGAATTGTGCAGCATATGTCGTCTCACCCAGCAATGGGCTCCGTGCAATTTTCACCATTGGGTTGGAGCTCTGGAGTTGGAAACCAGAGCATAACGCGTCCAGAAGAACAGACTTCTCTGTAAAAGGTGTAAGGCGGTGTTTCTCACTGTCGCTCAGCCCCGAAAATCCACGAACAGTGTGGGTACAATTAATGGATTTGCATAGGCATTCAAATGGCAATGGAAGCTCGTAGAAGAGCATAGAAAGATTTAGCGTGAGTGGGTCAC
Source organism: Trypanosoma scelopori (assembly GCA_030849745.1). Lineage (NCBI taxonomy): Eukaryota > Euglenozoa > Kinetoplastea > Trypanosomatida > Trypanosomatidae > Trypanosoma > Trypanosoma scelopori. The sequence continues at coordinate 4,307 of JASANX010000844.1, read as the reverse complement.
CTGCAACAAGTGGGCGAGAGGCTAACAACCGACCTTCAAGAAGAATAGTGTTCGCGTCGCAACTGTGTGGGATTTGCAAACCATCCACAACAATTTTGCGTGGGCCTACACGAAAGCGCCCCACGCTGAACAACACGGTGCCAGAGGGCACATGACGTCCGGCAGCAACCCCCCCATTCGACGTGAGAATCACAGCTGTGGACTCCTTTAGAATAGCTAGTGCAGCAGTAGACGGAGTTGGTGCGTTATATCTCTCTTGAATTGCAGCGCTTGCATTTGGCAGTAGGTGCATCTGTTGCTCCGCATCAAGGTATTGAAAGCCACGTATAAAACCGTAGCAAGAGTAGGTATTGCAACCACAACTAAACGGTTGCGCAATATCCCACTCTGTGTACAGATAGTTGAACGTCAGCCGCTCACCCTCCTCTATAGGCCGGAGGGCGATGCCGCGTATGGCGTCTCCGTCAACCTCAAGCCGAAGGTTTGGCTCGCAAGCGTGACGAATGAACTCGGAGCCACCAGTCAGGCGCAGATGCTGCTCTCCCGGAAGCTCAATCGTGCTGCGAGTTGGAAACGGCAACAGAACACCTGTCGAGGTGAACACAACACTGTTTGCCTCATGGGAACCACACGACACCGCAACAAGTGACGACTTTGGTGTCCGCACCACTTTGATGCCTCTCTCGCTGTTGAGTGGTATAAACCCATCGGCGATCGCCTGCTGCCGCACTCCCTCATCAGTGTACATGTACAACAGCTGCTTCTCGACCTCCGAGAGGTTCTTAAACCCCGGAACAAGCGGGTCGCCATCTTCTCCCGCGTCGTACACCAGCGTGTTGAGATTCACCACAACTTCTTTGCCACAAGAAATATGCTGCGTGGCGATGATGAAGCGGCTAATGACGGTGGCGTTGAACTGCGCTCCGTGTCTAACAGAGCGATCACTTGACAGAACAAGTGCACCACGCTCAACGACACAGTCAAGCGGAATAGGACAAATGATCTCGCCTGCCTTGAACGATGTAACGGTCTTCATCTCTTCCGGTCCTGATGCCAAACCAGAATCCATCAAATGGGAGCAAGCGTGCCTTCCACCGTCTCCACAACTCACACACGCGTCCCTTGTTTCTCTTCGCTGTCGCACTGCAACGTCAATAAGAAAAGGCCGTTTTTAATAAATATAACCCCCTTCCGTTTCCGCTTCTTTCTTTCTTTCTTTCTTTCTATGTTTGTGTGCGTGTGTGTATATATATATATATATATATATACTCTGCACGTGTATGTTGCACTCCCTATAGTTTTGAAAATCGGGTTTATGCAACTGTGTTTTCTTTTTTTTTTTTCTTTTCTGTTTTATTTCCCTTTTGTCTTGTCTTATCTTTGCTTTTCTATTCGTTTCACCTTTCTTCGCTTTATTTTGCCTTGGCTGAAAGTCTGCATGCGAGGGGTGAGGGAAGGGGGGAACAAGAGGAAGAAGAAGAAGAGAGCGAATTATATATATATATATATATATATATATAATTATCACCATCATCATCACCATTACACGGAGAATGTAAGTAGATGTATCAACAGATACAAATAAATATATATATATATATATCTTCTGAGGGTGGATGAATGGGGTGAGACAAAACGGAACGACGACAAAACAATGAAGGGAGAGAGGGGAAGAGGAGGAGGAGGAGACCTGCAGCAAAATGCTCAGTAACCTCACAGGTTTTGCGTGGGACTCGCCAGAGGGGTGGACTTTCCCGAACCACCCACACCTTCGCACCCGTTTGGCTTAAGTGCGTTGTAGACAAGCATTGCCCCATTGCTCCGACACGAGGAGGCGAGCGCCGTCATGAACTCTACGGCAGATTGAGCTGCTTTTCGGTGGCGAAAGACCATGTGCAGCTGCATTGGCGAAGAGGGGTGTGTGTAGGTGACAAGCACGCTGAACGGCGCATGCGACACCACCGCTTGCAAGTAGATCATCTGAAAGGCAAAAAGAACAAGACGTGTGGCTTCTTCAGTACCCGCACGCGCAGGCACGTCCCCACCGTCAAGGAACACAGCCTCTGTGTTGTATAAGACCATGTACATTGGCGTGCCTGCAGCGGCAGTTGGCCGCGACCAGGCGGAGAGAAAGCGCTCCTTGACGAGTTCGCAGCGAAAGTACGCGCGTGGGGCTTCACAGAGGCTCACAGTTGTGCCTACGCGGTGGCGAACGCCGTAGGTCTTGAGTTCCGCCAGGAGTTTATCCTCGCCATCAAATATGTGGTACGCATGATGACGAAGAGTCATCCACATCAAAAGCTCATTCCTCTCTTCTTCCAATCGATCGTGCGCGGCGCGATTCCGGTATGAAACCACCTCACCAATGCACTTTTGTATCGCCGCATACTGCTCCGGATTGCGAGAAGCTGCAGCAACATCCAAGCTGCAATGAACACCCTTCACCACCTGGACTTGGAGAGACTCCAAACATGGTAAAAGCGGCAGCAGCAAGCTTGCCTCTTTACTAAGATCATCACACGGCCTCTTCTTCGTAGGTTCAAACAAATGGCATACATTCTCGAGTTTAACAAATAGCACCTCATATGGATTCCTCAGCCACTCGCTATCGGAATCATCCCCGGCGGCCTCCCGTCGCGAGGCAAGATATTCTGCGTAAGTCTTCGTCCGGCGGCGAACTACACTAAGACAGAGAAAAAGCAGCCCTCTAAAAAGAATGGCCTGTTCTCGGGGTTGCCGCACAAAGCTTACAAAAAGATCCAGTGCGACATCAAAAACACAGAGGCGGGTGAACGCACATTGTGTGATGAGGTAATACAGAGCCGTCAACAGAGACCTGCACCACGGTTGTGTCGTTGCACGCTTCACACGTCGGCACATGCGGTCCACAAACACCTCGCAGACAGGCGCATTCCATGGTTTGAGAGTGGGGAGCAAGTCATCAGCGAATTGCTTCTCAGTGCAACATTTCTCGCCAAGAATGTCCATCAGGGAGAGTGCCCCCATCTCCTTTGTCCATTCCTCCGTGGCGTCACCGCCCTCTCCCCCTCCCTCTCCCTCTTCCTGCACTATCAACCCGCAGCGAATCATAGCGTTAAGCAGCAGAACAGCTCCCGAGATACTCTGCATGCACCCACTCTTCAATAAGCCTCCCACCAAGCCGCCATTTGCCGCGCCTTGGCTCACCAGTCGGTCACGAAAAAGGGATTCCAGTCGACCCACCTTATTAAGCAGTAGCCATCGGGTGAGAACACACATCGCGATGGGCGCGGGAACAAGCGCAGAAGAAGAAAGGCAGCAAGTGGAGGCGAAAGAGGTAGAGGGGACCCTCAGCGGCACTTCGAGCGACGCCAACAGTGGATTAATGACTACCTCAACAAGTACACATTCCAAAGTAGGGGGAACAAAGACGTGCGGCACGGCAAAGAGATCGTTGATGTAGAAAAGATCGTCCACAATATCCTCCAGACGGTCACTGAGAGCATTGACACTGAGCAGCGGTGTCACATGAGTAGGGTCATGATGTATATTGCCATACGCCGCTGCCGCCTCACCAAGGCTATGTATCTGTGAAAGGAGCAAGGTTGAGATCAGGGTGAACACGTCCTTGAGTGCACGCTCCAAGAAGGTCGTAATGGCGGGCTCACTGAGCTGCGCGACGCTAATAACGATTTGTCGTGCCGCGGCCCGCACCATGCGGTCCGGGGCGTTCAATAACTTGGATGCTCGATCAAACAATGGAAACGCGCCAGTCTCCCGTTCGAAAAAAAATTGCACCGTATCCTCGTTGAGACGCAGCGCCAGCGTCTTCAAGAAGGAGACGTAGATGGAAAAAAGCTCGTCGTCACTCTCGTCAAGGTTAATAGAGATGATCCTATTCAGGTGATTGTTGCTGCAGACAAAATATATAGACGACTTCCGTGTAAGATTCTGCAGCATCATCGTGATCAGTTGAATGGTCTGCACCTTCACAACCGAAGAAAAGTCGGCATTTGTCACGAGACGTTCCAAGGTGCTCATCATGTTCCTCTCCAAGAAGGTGTCAAACACCTGCTCCACATTCTTGTCACTCCAAATAATCACCTCGGCGAGTTCACGCAGTGCCTCTACAAAGTCATCAGGAACCATATCTTGCAACTCCTCCATTCGCTGCACTTCTTGGCAGAGATACTCCGCATTTTCCACAGAAAATTTCTTGTACTTCGAGCTCCTAAACCTCTTCATCACCTAAAAACGGTTCGCACCCACCACCACCACCACCACCACTGCCCTTCTACCTTCCTCGCTAGCCAGCTACCTTGCCTATT
>JASANX010000843.1:0-31164 GCA_030849745.1 Trypanosoma scelopori | reverse complement strand
AGATCGCGGTTCAGGAGGGAATCAGATGATGACAAGGTCCCATCCCGCACAGTATACACGTTGGCTGCGGTGACGGCGTAGAACTCGCGGGAGTTTACCCTCACAAGGGAGACAATGTTACCGTTTGTCCAGCGCATAACCACGCGGGGGCAGAGCTGCGGCGAGTCGCTCTCCGATGCGGTGGCAGCGACCGCCATGATGGCAGCCGTTCCGCCGTTGTTGCCGTAATATATCAGCTCGCTTCCGTCGTCAGTCAGCATGAGACTGCTTTGGTAGCCCATGCAATTGATATTGCCGATGTTCCAGCTGTGCGGAGAGCTGCCACTCCCACGCATGTCAATAGCAATAATCTGCGATTGGTCACGGACGACAAACATGACGCCTCGATTCTCGTCGATCTGCATGGAGGACGCCTGAAGGCGATCGAAAAACACCGTGTAGAAGGTGCTATTCAACAGGGGGGTGAAGATGATGCGATTGTTGCCGGTGTCCGCCACAAAGAGATCATACGTCCCCTCCGGGCGGCGGTATGGCAGGATGTGCTGCGGGCCTGACACCCGGGTGGGGTCAAGAAACGTGGTGACGCGCCCGTCGCTGGTAATCCTTCGGATGCGGTTGTTGTCGGTGTCCGCAACGTACACCGTCTGGCCGACCCGCACAACTGATGATGGGGAGTTGAACAGCGCCTCCGTCACAGAGCCGTCATGCATGCCGCGTCTCACCCGACTGCCTGCGATGGTGGTAATGCCGCCACGGTTCACAACCCGCACCGTGGATCCGCCGCCGNGCTGAGTGCAATCAGCGCAGGAGTAGCTACGGAACACCTCTTGGACCACCATGGTATTTTCCGTCGCCGTCTCCGCCGTCTCCGCCGCCGCCAGGAAAGACATCATGCAGAGCATCGCTGCTGTGGCTGCGAGCGCCATCCTTACCACCGGAGCGGCGCGTGACCCAACGATGCGGCGCCGCGGATTTGCTGCCATCCCTGCCTACCCACACGCTTCTGGCAGCAGACTTTGTTCCCTTCGAATTGCGTTCAATCACACTGCTTCCTGCACGCAGGCGGTGTGTGAGTGGAAAAAAAGTGGAAAAGAGTGAGGTGTTGGCAGTTGCAAGGGAGGACTGGCGCGCTGTTGGGTATGCGAGAGCGGGCGAGCAGCAGCAAGAGGTCACGCAGCGGCAGCGACAAACCGCCAACACCAGAGAGGCCCACACACAACAGCAACAACAACAGCGAAACAAAAAAAAGGGGGTGGGGGTGGGGGGTGGGAAACACATGAGGCAGTCCTCATGTCACCCCCGCATCTCCGCCCCGCCCATTTCGCTTAATTGCTTGTAAAAGCGGTGTACGGGGCGCCAATCAACAAACAAACAGACGGAGGACAAAGCGCAGAGCCACTTTATACAGCCATGCACACGCGTATGGAAAGACATACATGACAACAACAACAACAAGATACGTGAGGTAGAGAGGGGTGGGTAGATGCACCAGCTGCCGCGGCGCAAGAATAAGAAGGCAACGGTGAGGCGGTGGCTGTCCATTGCTGACAACACCATTTTTGCACTACGGGCGGAGAACAGCAAAACCAAACCAAAACCAAACAAACAACACTCCGTCCGTCCCCTACAAAACAAAAAAACAAAAGGCTGAGAACGCTACGACACTTATGCACACACACACACACACACACAAAACGCATAAGTTTTTCTCTATTTTTGTTTATTTGTTCTTCGCACCATGACCCTTTTTTTTTTTTTTTGTGTGTGTGTGTGTGTGTGTGTGTGTGGTCTGCTGCTGCTGCTCCCAGAAAACAAAAGAAAGAAGAAAATGCACATTGCACGTTGTCGGGGTAACCGATCTTAATATATATATATATATATATATGTGTGTGTGTTTATATGTCTTCATGTTCGTTGAGTGCCAGTGCTGCTTCATATTTGTAGATTTCTTTTTCTTTTTCTTTTTCTTTGTGTCTTTTGCTAGTTAAAAGTGATGTGACTGTGTGTCTACCAGTGCCAAGAAGGTTACGACAGTATCACGCAGCTGAGGTTAGAAAAAAACGCTTTACGACCGGGAAGACCGTAAATGTGAGTGCCACATGTATTCCAACGTGAACACTGCGTGCAATGAAGCCTGAGTACAGACCAGCAACCCCACGTTGACAATAAATGGCACGAAGGCAGCGAAAAAAGCCCACACATGATGGTTTCTTGCCTATACCACAGGTGTGCACTGCCGTTGCGTTATGTGCAGCACCTGACTGCAGGTGTGTCTTTACAACGTCTACCGGTTGCGTGACCAGAACAGAAATAAACCCTGCACAGAAGCCGGCAACACCGTTCCAGAATGGGCTGTGACGCCGCTCCTCGTGTTGCCGCATCGCAAACGGGCTACTACCGCCGTTCCTGGAGCCGATGATGTTGTTCTTCGTGTTGCTGCAGCAGATGACATCCATGACAAACTCCTGTGTGGGAAATCGCAAGGCCTGGTTAAGCCCCTGCTTCAACATGGTGGCGCCAACACCGCTATAGAAGGTGCGCCTTACACCATTCTCCTGTAGCATCAGCCGCACTGCTCGCGCAGTACCGAGGGGGCGGTAGCGCGGACACGTTTGCTTCGCGTCCTGAATTAGGCGCGTCTTCACACTTTCAGTGGGTCCCACCACAAACACCGCCTCTACGCACCCAGCAAAGAACCCACAGGCGCTCACAGTGGGCAGGCTAAGAGTCACCACTCCCCGCTCACTCTGAGCGTTGCCACCGTGCATCATCATCAACTTGGCACGTCCAGTTGCCCATTCGTACGCGGTCCAGCGAAACGCCTGCTTTGGAATGGAACCCAGCAGCACTGGAATGAAACCACGGTAAAGCCCAAGAGGACTGTACTCCTGCACGGTCCTCTTCACACAGTCCCACATCCCTCTGTACTGGTGAGGTGTAGCGGCCGTCGGTGACGCAAGCTGCTGCAGCTGCAGGTTGGTCTTGACATATTCCACTGGGTACGTGAAGAGAGCTTCACTACCTCCAGTCACGGCACCTGCAACAAAAGACCAGAAAATGGCACTATTTCTGTTGGCAGTGCGAGACTTCATCCCAGGGTCTTCCGGGTGTGGCATTGCGTGCGTGGGAACCAAAGAAACATTGGAACTATCATCAACATTTACAACGGTCATTGGACTTGAAACAATGAACAACAAATGCGAAACGCACAGATACATAAATGCGTATGTGCATGGAAGAAGAAGGACGGGAGAGAACAGCAGCAACAGCAGCAGGAGCAGCAGGAGGAGGAAGAAGAGCAGAATAGGCCCATACCACTCACGCATTCCCCGTTTTCCGTGTCTATTTCCCTGCATGCCTGCATGCCTGCATGTCGTGCTGCAGGTGTGTTTCTACACAAACCAGTTTTCCTCTCACTTGGGTTTAATTTCATTTATTTCTTTTTTTTTGTTGTTGTTGTTTCTGCTTGGGGTTCTGTGCCACAGTAGCATCAAACGGGCATGCACGAAAAGAGGAGAGAAGAAGAAGAACAACAACAGCAACAACGCAAACAGGAGGAGAAGAAGAAGAAGAAGAAGAAGAAGAAGAAGCTCAGGGCATTTGCGAAAGAACCGCACCACCACCACCACCACCACCGCCACCATTAACGCTGCTGTTACCTCCGCCTGGTCCACCTTTGCCAATGTGCAAAAAATTGCAGTACGGCCCGCGCCTGCAGCCCTCCCTGGTGTTAAAGAAGGCACACACCTTGCCATACAAGGCGTTGTTCACATGTCGCTCATTGCGTCTAATCTGCGAGAGTCTATAGTCCTCCGAGGATGAGGAGGAGGCGGCAGTTGGAGGAAGTATGGGCGTCCCGAGAACAGACGGCAGGGAATTGCATGGCTGCTGTGGATGGCGTTGATGCGGGTGGGCATACATTGCAGCATCCACGGCGGACACCCCCACCACAGAAGACGGTTCACTGGGCAGAACCTGAGCAGCTACGGGGCCCTCCGTGGCCTGGTGGTAGTACGGTGGTGCAGGTGCAGGTGCAGGTGCGGAAGCAGCGGCGGACGTACTTCGACTATGTGCGGCGACGGAGATGAGGTCTAGTGATGACGGGTCTGGGCACTGCACGCCACAGTGACCGTTGATGGAGAAGTAGAAGTCCATAACCGCCTGATGCGCGACATGTGGCGGGGGGCGCAAGGAGAGAATGTTTGGCACCGTCACGGACTGCAGCTGTTCTGGTGGAAGTGCCTGATACGGCGAGCTCTGCACTTTCCGAACGAGGCAGAGTGCCGATGGCGCAGCGTGCTCCACCACGTAATTTACTTTGACCGGAAGAGGGGGTTGATAGTGTGACGGCGCACTCCCACCTGCCGCTGCCGTGGTGTACAGTGACGCAGCCATTTCCTTCCCGTTGTTGTTTTCCTCTTTTTTTTTTTTCTTCTTCTTCTTCTTCTTTCCTTTTCTCTTTCGGAAGCAAACAAACGAATGAACTAATCCACCACCACCACCACCACCACCACCACCACCACCACCACCACCACCACACACCTGATGAGCAAAAAGAAAAAAAAAGAAAGAAAGATAGAAAGTGTGTGTGTGTGTGTGTGTCTTTAGTGGCAGGAGCAACCGCAGTGGGTGGGCGTGAGTATGTTGGGAGTGAAGGGGTTGGCCCGTGCATACGGCTGCTACAGCTGCTGATGTGCGTTCGTGTGTGAGAGAGTGCATATGTATACAGACACACACACACACACACACACAAAAAAAAAAAAAAAAAAAGGAAGCATATGATCGTTTCTCCGTCGGTCTCTCCAATGCATTACATATACAGAGAGGAGCGCACAGACAAGCAGGAGGAGCAGGAGGGTCAGTAACACTGTTCGTTCCTCCTGCTCCTCACCAGCAGCAACAACATGACGCTGCTGCTGCTGCAGCGGACACACACACACACACACACACACACACACACACACACACACACACACACACACACACACACACACACATAGACAGACGTGTGATTGACGTTTCCGCCATCGCCGTCCATCATTCGCATTCGACCTCTCCGTCGTCTTCGAAATCCTCTTCCTCGTTGATTTCGTTCTTATCATCATCGGTGTCATGGTCGCTATTGGCACCATGCATCTCACTGCCGCCAACCCCGCAGCGTTGCAGCAGCTCGACACTCCCGCGCGCGTGGTGCAACGCCGCCCTCTGCGGCGCCATGGCCTGAAAGTTCTTCGGCGTGCAGTGCGGGTGGTGCCGCAGAAAGTCCACCATGCCCATCATCTCGTTCATTGCCCACGCCTCGCGCCGCTCTCCATACGGCTTCTGCTGCTGCCTCATGTCATCCTCGGTGACAGAGCACGCGCGCGCCACCACGTTATCATCATCATCATCGTCATCTGTTACCGCTACAAAGTCGCCCGCAAGGCACAAGTGTTCGCCGACGAACTTCATCAAATTGTAGCGGCGACGCGGCTGCACTGTGACGTTGCCCGTGTGCGGGCAGGGAAGCAACAAAATGGGGAATCCACGAACTGTTACGTCCTGCAGTAAAACACCCGGCTGACCGAAGAGCTGCTTCGTGTTGATGAAAGGCGCGGCCGTTTCCACGCGTGAGAGTCTTCCGTTGATGTGAACGAAAAAGTACGACTTGCCGATCTCGTCAATATTCCTGAAACCCACGACATGCGGCGGGGCGGAGAGGGCGTTGGGGCAGCCGCCTCCCGTGCCGCCCCGGGTACGTGCAGCACACCGCTGCTGGTCCACCACCACCACCGCCACCTCCTCCTCCTCCTCCACCTCCTGGAGGGGCGTGGCATCGTCTGTGCAGGCGGCCTCGCGCCTCCGCTTCCGTGTCCTTGTGCGCTCCATCATTACTGCCTCCCTTCCCTGCGTCTGCTGCTGCCGCATGACGGTTAAGAGAAGAGCAGAATGGCACGAGGGTGTATAGCGCGGCAGGCATCACTGACACACATACACACACACACACACACACACGAGTTGTCGCCCCTCTTTATTTCCTTCCCCCTCCTCTTCTTCTACTTCTCCTCTTCTCTGAGCGAGCCATCAGGGTGCAGCATACACCTCATATTCCACACTCTCATCACTCCCTTCACCGCTGCTGCCTCTGCCTCTGCCCCCACTCGCCACCGATCCTCCTATTACTAGTGGCACCATCCTCATCCTCATCACCATCATCGCCACCACCTCTCCCATGCATCAGCGCCCACGACGACGCCACGTCAGGTGGCCCACTATGATAATGATGGTGGTGGTGCTGCTGCTGCTGATGATGATTATTACTATTGCCGGTGTTGCTGTCGGCATATGGATGTGTGTGGCGCGGATGCATCAGGTGGGAGCTTCTGCGCGAGGGGGTTGACGTCCGTTCCCCGCGTGGGCGCGTGTGCCGTGTGTCCAATTGGATTGTCATTCTTCTTTCCAGCACCTCCTCCTCGTCATCATCATCGTCAAGAATAATGCCACCTTCGGTGATGCCGCCATAGTTCAGTGCACTGAATGAAACGCCGGAGCTCGCACGCGGCCTGACGTTGTCGCTGCCACTGCTGCCAGACGTCCGCCGATAGCGCATCTGCTGCGGCGACCACGAAGGGCGTCTCTCTGCCACCGGTGCCTCCATGTAATCGTCCTCATTGTTGTATGTGTCGTGCTCGTCTGTGTAATCCAGGCTATTGCGTGTGTGGCGGTCCGCTGGCATGACTGTTGGTCCGCGCATATCGGTATAGCGTCCCGGGCGGTACGTCGCGTCGGCGGATGGTGACGAGGATGCTTCATCGTGGCGCACGTGCATGTAGGACGAGGAGGCGCGGTGACTGTCAAGAGTCGCATGTGCGTAGCTTGGCGGAGGAGGCCGCTGCTGCTGCGGCAGCGGCACCACCCGCCCCCGCGAGTGGCCCACTGACGCAGGGGAAACGCGTCGCGGAAGCGAGTACGTGGTGCGCGGCTGCAGGATAGGCATGTCGCAGTGGTAACGGAGCAGTGCGTTGCAGCTGGCGTTGTAGTACAGCATCAAAAGATCCGGGCAATCCAGTGGCGAGTACAACGGCGCCGTGACACCTGAACCAGTCGCACAACTCATGAGTGCGTTTACTGCGTTGCCATTGGCCTGACTGTATCCCCGCTGCTGCTGCTGCTGCTGCTGCTGCTGTTGCAGTATGATGTCGCTCATGTCGGCACGGGACGCCGCTGGTCCATTCCACGCCTGCTGCACAAATGCACGAAAGAGCTCACTAGTTATCATTTATTACCCTTTCGTCAGTGTGTAATGTCCGACCCACCCACCTGCACTGCTCATCCTGCATGAAGCAGACAACCAACCAACCAACCAAACAGACAATCCATCAACCAGACAGACAGACAGACAGACAGACACGGCGAAAACACCACAGAAGAAGCAGAGGCAGATTCTAACAACAACAACAACAACAACAACAACGGGAGGCGGCAATGATGACAATGACGCCTTTAATAGGCATAGAGGAGGAAATGCAGCAAGCAAGAGCAACACCTCTTCAAAGCAGCCCACAATCAACGCCAAACAGCCAAGCACACACAAACTTTTTCGTCCTCGTCCTCTTCTTCTTCTTCTTCTTCTTCTTTAGGTTAACTTATAAATACTCATTGACGTCCTCAAAAGGAACTTTTTTTTTTGTTGTTGTTGTTTCGTGTTTTTTTCCTTTTTTTTTCTTTTTTTTTTGCTTCCAATGAGACAAAACGCAAAGGGCTCAGTTCACAGGGCCCGTCACGCGAAACCGCGGATGAAGTTTGCAGAGTGCCAGCCCCGTTGCTGCACCCACCGTCGTCGGCTGCCAGTCAAAGTAAAGGATACAGACCGCGCCCACCCAGCAGGCATAGCGCACCCAACCGTTGAAGCTGCTCAGTATTTGCACCGGTGTGCAGCCCTGATGCAGGTACTGCATCACAAACAACGCAGCCACAATATCCCACGGTCCAAACTGCTTTTCCCCCGTGCTGTTCATCAGGCAATTCCCTACCCACATCACGAAGCCGGACGTCACGGCCGTCAAAACGCAGTAGATCATGAGGCCACGCGAGCCAATCGTTGGAAGCACGTTGTGGCACATGGTGTGTAGAAGCAGCATGGCAAATGTCATGGAGAGAAAATTATTCATTAAGAGTGAATGCAGACCCCACGCGTGTGGTGCGAACCGTGCGTCAATGCCCCAGTTGTCCAACCACCACTTTTCCTCCATGTTGCTACCGGTACTGCAGAGGCAGAAAACTGTGAAGAGAATAAAGTTGAGGGCGTTTGCGCTATTGTAAATGTCAGGGAATCGCACGTAATCATCGCGAAGCCCCTGCAGGTGTGCACGGAAGCCGTTGGCCGAGGCGGTCTTCTCAGCTGTGCCACCCCTTCTGCCGCTTCCTCCTTCGTCTTCATCCTGCTGCTGCTGCTGCTGCTGCTGGCCTCCCCCCGCCGCACCCTGCGCACCGCGTGTACGAACCCATCGGCGCTGCGTGGCCAACACGGAAACAAACGGTGCCGTACGCTGAAGCAAACGTGACGACACGAGAAGCGCATGTCCGACGGGACGCAGTGCGACATGACCGTGGCGGCGAGTGAGGGCCTCATGTTGAAACGTCACAAATGAGGCACCCAGAGAGCAGCGTAGGCGCATCATCGCTCACCCACTCACCTCCTCCTCCTCGTCCTCCTGTCGCCACCAATTTAACCGGTTACCGTGAGGGAGTCCGCACACGCACCCCCGTTGCCTGTCGTTATTTCTCCTTCTTCCTCTCCCACTGCTGCTGACGTGTTGTTGTCGTTATTCTTGTTATACTCCCTTTCCCTCGAACCGTGCAGTACTCCACCCTGTTGCACAAGCCGCTGTCGTACAGACCCCGTTAACAACAACGGTGACAACAAAGAGCACGGGGTTATACACGCACACACGTCAAAGAAAAAAAAAAAAAAAGAGTATCAACACAGCAACAAAAAAGAAGAGAAGCAAATGGGGCACATTACGTGCAGCAGCAGCTTTGAGCGAAACTGCAAATGGGCAGAGGAAAGGGAAGGGGAAGGAGAGCAGAACAAAGCAGACACTCCTCTGCTTTCTTTCAGGTCATATCGGCCGGTACGCGTCTCCGCTCACCTCCACCGTCTGCCCATCGGCCATCATCAGTCAAAGGCGCTAACGAGAGGATCGTATGGACTCTTCCTTCCTTCCTACCTTCTGCTGCTGCCGCTGCCTCCACCCACAAGGCACCAGAAATGCTCTCAAGATGTTGTTGTGCTGAGCGTGCAACTCGTCGTGTGGCGAAAAGACGGACACAACATCGATAATCACAATGGCAACAGCAACGAAAGGAGAGGAGGAGGAAGAAGAGGAAGAAGAAGATAGCATCCACCAGCAGCACCACAACGAAAAGAAATTGAAAACAAAAAAAAAAAAAATGGGGTTTGGGGGAAATGGAGGCAGATATAAACATTGCATGGGGCAAACGGAGTGAGCGATTCCGCGTGAGACTCCCATCGCCATTCAAAGGAAATGAGAGAAGAACACGAAAGAACGACACGGGTGCGATGTCCACCCGGCAGAGGCCACTTTCAACAGAATCCGTAGAACGAGTGACAGCTGAAGCAGCGGGCCCTGATAGGCAACGCAAGAAAAAAAAAAAGAGTAGCAACAACGACAACAACAACGCACACACACACACACACACACACACACACACGCAGAATCAGAGATGCGAGTCATAAGACACAAGAGCAAGTGCCAATTGGCAGAGGGCGCTGTGTCAGAAACAGAGCTTTAGCGCCTTGGCGGCCTCGTTGCGCACATCGCTGGATTTGTCTTCCATGAGCAATCGCAGCAGCTGCAGTACAACCCCGTTCTTCTCCTGCTCCGTGAAGAAGATTTTGGTCGCCCCCGTGGTGGGGAGGGACGTTGAGTCAGACAAGTTGGCGAGAATGCCAAAGAGTTCCTTTGCCACGACGAGGCGCACGTTCAGCACCGCGTCATGACCGAGGTGATCGAATAAGGGAAGGAGGATAGACTCCTTGTCGACACCCAGACGCACGGCAATGCGCAGCAGCGAGCTCCGGCTGAGGTACGTTGCCATTGCCTTTGGGGAGTTGATGATGAGTGGCCATAGTGTGTCGTTGATAAACACGTCATCGTCGCGGTGGCGGTCATGCCATTTCGACTTTGCACCCCGAGTTCCATCGCCGAGGATGTGCCGGTCACTCTTGCAGCTGCCCCTGTAGCGGGAGCTTCGTCCCCCACCACTACAACGGGGTCCTGGGGAGGCCATCTGCAGCTGCAGGCGTGCTGCGGCGAGTCGATCGCACATCTGCACCAGCGAGTCCAACGCACTGTCCCGCACCACCTTCACCTTGTCAAAGAGCACGTCCACCAGCAATGGGAGTAGTTCCTCCTTTGCAAAGCGGTGTAATGGGTTGAGACCGTCTTCGGCGACCACCACTCCACTTGGCCGCCCACTCGCAACACTGGTTTCACACAGGGTCTCTTCGAGCGTCGGAACGCCACGCGGTGTCTTTGAAGCGGACTCCGCCACCGCAAGCGAGTTTGGTGCCAGAAACCTCACACACATCTCTGAGAGCAGTCTGGCATACCGTTCACGGTAGCGCCACACGTCATGTTGTGAGAGGCTCTGCAAACACACAACGAGTCCCCGCTCCCGCACCTGTGCCACTTCGCCCAATCTGTTCCCGCCCACCTCTGTTGCGCTGCTCGTGAGAAGCGCCGCCAGCTCAGACACGAGTGCCAGCTGCACCGTTGGACTGTGATCGTTTAACAGTGTCATGAGCGAGGCCGTGATACGGTCAAGGTAGCGCAGCCAGGTGGATTTGCAAAGATCACGCACATGCAGTCCACAGACCGTCACCATGGTGTTCAGCGTTCGGGCAAGCTCCGAAAGACCAGCGGCGGCGCCTGAGCGTACCCGTTCCTCGGGGTCGCACAGCACACTCATGCAGCAATGAAAAGTAGCGTCCAGCAACTGCGGAAGATGCTGCAGCAGAGTGTCGGTAGAGAGTGGCACATCATCATCATCATCATCATCATCGTAACTCCCACCAGCCCGTGTTTTGAGACTCATCGCGTTTGGATCCATGTGCTGGTCCTGCAACACTGCACGTCTAGCAGCAGACGGCGTCTCTCCCTTTTTCTGGTGCAGATCCTCCACCACACCATGCGGAAATACGAGACGAAACATACCCTGCCCAAGAGCGCAAAATACACGCGCTGCGCAGACTGCCACAACGCACCGCACCTCCTCCTCCTCATCGTGCATCAACTCCTTCAGAATTCCGTCTCCATCCGGTGCAGAGGACCACTGCTCCAGATGCAGAGAACAGAGGAATGTCACACATTCTTTCACCAACACACAACCATCAGAGGCATCCTGAGTGCCAACGCGGTGCAAAAGGTGAAGTAGTGCCTCTGTCAGTGAGGGCAACCGCTGCGTCATCATCCAGCGTGTCTTCCATGAGGGGAGCGCAGCCATACGCACAACACAGTCACGATAGAGCCAACACAACTGCAGCAGTCGTTTCTTCTTCGTCTCTAGCGATGGGAGATGGGTGCTACATCCTGCCTGCTGAAGAAAACCCTCAACCGTGTGGGGGTGCAGCAACTCGTCCAACAGGTGCTGGAGACCATCAAGGACCGCCTCAGCAATGCCAAAATCACGACACACGTCACTCTCCAGCAGCGGCATCGCCAGAGTATTGCCATCGCCGATTTCAGCTCCCTTCCTCTCGTCGTCGTCGTCGTCCTCCAGTTTCTTCGCTTGAGCCGCTTCGCAAGGGGCAGGGGCGGTGACCGCCTTGGAAAAGATGTCGCACACGGAAAAGAAACTCAGTCCATTCATCCAATCCAATGTCGCCACTGCATTTCCCGATATGGCACTGCTCTTCCAGTCAATGAACTGCGGCAGAGAGCGCAAAAGACTCATGTGCACCACGCGGTGCATCACCGGTGGTGCAGTGTCGCCAATGCAGGGGTCCCACACCTCACGTTCCACCACACTTAGACCGCCGCAACCCAGGGTGATTTTCCCATTAAAGCGTGAAGCAAGGAGGGAGGCCACGTTGGCTTGAAACTCCCCTCGTCCTCCTCCTCCTCCTCCTCCTCCTCCTTTCTCCCCTGCTGTCATTCCTCTCATTGCGTTTGTCTCGGTTCCAACAGCAGTGGTAGGAGCCCTCTCCACAAGTAAGCGGTGATACATGAGAAGCGTCATCAGATCCAAACAAGGCCTCTCCGCACTGCTACGGATTACTCGGCCCACGTGAAGTCGTGTCGCAGCAAAGGTGAACTCCACGAGCTTCCCCATAGATTGAAGCACAGTCGATTTCCCTTGACCCTCGTCGAACTGCTCCGCACGCTCAGACCAAGAAATGCATGAGAACACATTGCCAATGCACTCAACCGCAGCACTCACTGTCGCGGCACACCCTGAACCCAACATGGAGTCCATCAAACCTATAAAGAGGTTCCACCGTGTACGGAACGCCTCGCGTCTATCAGGGCAGTCAGTGTAGTCATGCAGTCCCACCGCCGTGCTGCAAGATGGCAACGTTCCCCCCCCTGGAGCGTCGACATCATCATTGTCCTCGTTCAGGTTGCAGAGGTATATGGATATCGCGCTGCGAAGGCGGTTTGCGTAAAGATTGATGCGAAAAGGATCCCACAGCCCACCTGGCACCATGCCAGTGCCCCCATTGTTGTTATAATTACTATGGCTGCTGCTGCTGCTGCCGCCTCCCGAGTCAAAGTTGATCTTGGGCTCACTGTCCGCCCCAACACAGCACCCGTCAGATGGCCGTGCCCTGAGGTACTTTGCCCCCCACTCGCGCAAATCCACACTGCGCTCAAGTGGCACACCATAAAACAAGATTGGAATGACCACTTCAACAAGAAATAGGCGCACACCGGCATCCGCAGAGGCACTCATACGCAGCAGAACAGGGATAAGATTGCTCAACTGCAGCGGCCGGGTAGTTCCCACCAACAGCCGACCTGCGCGTGCATCGTGCGATGGTGTCGTCCATGACTCGCAAGAGTACCCATGTGATGCAAGGTGGATGAGAGACATGCCAACTCCGAAGCTGAGCTGTGCATCCTCCTCCTCAATGCATCGCAGCAGGTATGGAACAATTTCAATCTTGGCCCACTGCGACCCCATCACTTGCACAAGAGCTGGTATGCAGCGCAGCGCGTCGTAACGAGCCTGCTTCCGCTCGCGCGGCTCCTCGTCAAGGTCTTCAAGGCCGCCTGCGGTAAGCAGCGCATCGTCGCGCAGTGGCGCGTCAACACTCCCATTGGCACTAGCAGCAGCGGCGGCGATAGCAGCATCGGTAGGGTCTGCAGGGGGAAGTGGCCAGTGGATGAGATCCTCCAAGATGGAAAGAGCCACTGTGTTGTTCTCCATTTTGTCTTTTTTTCTTTTTCCCTCTTCTATTTCCTGGTCACACCTTTGATGCTCTCCTTCTATTTTCCTGTCAGCAAGTCGTGTTATTATTTTCCCCTTCTTCTCTTCCTCGGTTTTTATTTTCTTATTTTCTTTTTTCGTGTGTGTGTGTGTGTGTGTGTGTGTGAATGTTTTGCAAGGGTTCGCCCTGCCTCTTCTATTCCCCACCACGGCTGCGTGTGAGGGGAGGGAGGAGTGAGGACCCTAAAAAGGAGGAGGAGGAGGAAAAGAGAGAATGATGCTGCTGCTGCTCTCATCATCCCACCACCACCACCACCACCACCAGCAGCAGCAGCAGCAGCAGCAGCTGCAACAGGAGGAGGAGGAGTGACTACGATGTCTGCCAAACAAACACAGAATGCATACACTAATACAAGTAGCACACATTATACGCATCTCTGTTACGAAAAAAAAAAAAAAAAAACAAATCACAAAACAACGCATACTTAATTACCACCTCTGGTGTGGGATCGACACCCAATAGTCATGATAGCAATACAAACAGGAATATATATACATATATATATATATATATATATATATATATATATATGTATGCCCAGAGATGCATGCATATCTACACTACCGATCATCAAGCTTTGCGTATTGCAGCACGAGATGTCTGCCGTAGAGGTGTGTTGCCTTGAGCGTCTCCATGGCCCGCCTTGTCTCTTCCTCGGAGAGGAACTCCACAAAAGCGAAGCCACGGTGGTTGTTCTCACGGTGGGTAGTGAACTGGTGACTCTTGCGTGGCAGGCGCACACTTCGAATCTCACTGAAGGCGGAGAAGAGCTCACGGATATCCCGCTCTGTCGCTTCAAAGGGGACATTCTTCACAACTAGCTTCAGTGCATCACACCCGGGTGGCACGTGAGAGCCAGCATGATGCCCTGCCGCACCCCGTCGAGCCACAACGGCGGAGGCCTTTGCCACATCATCATCCTCGTCACGAGCAGAAGCAGAAGCACCAGCAGCAACACCTGACGTCGAGAACGCGGATGAGGTCCTCGCCTGAAGCGCGGCCACCGTTTGTTTGGTCTGCACGCACGCGAGCGTCCGACCGGCAAAGCTTCGCCCGTTAAGTCGCTGCTGCACGTACACCATGGTGCTCTCCTCCCGCAACGTAAGAAATGCGCGTCCCTTGTCCTGCTCAAAGGCGAGCCTCACTACATGTTTCTCGGGTGCCTTGGCAATCCGCGGGCACGTGTCCAGCAGGGATGTGTAGAACTCCTCTTCTGTCGAGGCGAAGGGAATATTCGTGATGAAGAGCGTTAGAACGGGTGCAAAGGCCGCATTCATCCCTTCCGGCACCTCTCCCTCATGATTTTCGCCTCCGCTGCCGTCCTTCTCATTCGTGCTACCATTGTTGACACCATTCTCCCCCACGTCCTCCTCGCTGTTCTTGTCGAGTATGGCGCCAATGGGGGCCCACTCCAAAAAAAGCGGTGCATTCTTGAAAAGTTTATACGACAGACGTTGAAAGGCAATTCGTGCATCCTGCTGGTGAACGTATCGAAATAGCGCAAAGGCCCCCGCAGACGGAAAGGCAGTTGCCTCCAGTGCGCCATAGCGCAGAAACATCTTGCTCAGCAGGGTTGCATCCTCTGGTGCGGCAATCTGAATGTTCTTGACGATGATAGTTGTGCTGCTGCGTGTCTTGAGCAGATTCTGCTGCACACCCTCGAGAAGACCAAAGTCAATGCCCTCGTCACTCAGCACCTGCTGAACCTCGCTTGTTAGGTATGCCTCCGCAATGGCGGCCCGCACCGCAGCACCACGTGCGCCAACCGAGACAACAGCATCTGCGGCAACACCAAGACGTTTCGCAACCGCCTCCACTGCCGCATGGCTGTTCATGTACGTTGTGTTCCACGACACGGCTGCACCAACACCATCCCCGCCACGCTCTCCCTCCTTGTGCCGCACCTGCGCCTTCTGCCGCTTGAACTCGCTGCTGCCTGCTAGCGCCACACCACCGGCAGCCTCGCCCTCCTCCAGTTTCTTCGTGTAGGGATCGTCAGTTGCGGCACTAACGCGGAGGAGGCGACCCATAAAAATGGCACCGCGACAGAGCGCGAGCGCACGAACCGCATCTGCCACATGCGTAAACTTCACAAACGCCGCACCCTTGCTTTGCCGCGTATCTCTTGTCAACGGAATGTGAATGGCCTCCACAGGACCCACCAGAGACGAGGCGAACTGCTTCACATCATCCTCAGTGGCAGTGAACGGAATGTTGCCCAGGCGCACACGCCGGCTCTCCTGCACAATAAACTCCTGATCCTCCGGAACGCACAACGTGGTCGTGCAATGCGGCTCCTTCTTCTTCTTCTCCTCCTCCTCCTCCTCCTTCCTTTTCACCACCCCTGTTGTTGCCTCTTCCGCAGCAATGTTTCTACTGTCTTCACTGTCCCTCATCAAGCTGCCCATCGGTTTCGCCAACGAGGAGAGGAAATCCATATCGCTTACTGCGCCAAGCGTCTGCTGCCGCTCTAGTGCGCGTTTCTCCGCCAATTCCGCGTTGTTGTCCTCGTTCTCATTGTCGTCATCGTATGGTTGAACGTCAACATCCCATCCCTCTCTTGTAGGCCCCGCATTGGTCTCTGTGGCCACCGGCAGCAGCACCTCTGATGCCCACGTTGGGCCAGAAGTCGCTCTCGTACGCTCGGCGATGAACTCCTCCTTCCGCTCTTTCGTCCTGCGGAGCTCTGCAGCCTGCTCGCCCACCCCACTCTCTCCTGCACCCTCACCACCACTCGACGTCTCCTGTGTCGCGCCTCGACCACGCTTTGGAGCACCACCGTTACTCTTGCCTTCTCCGGTTGTTCTTGAAGTTGTCGTCGCTGCTGCTGGCGCATGTTGCTGTGTTGTCGAACCCTGCAATTTCTTCCGCATGTTGGTTGTAACGCCAACATCCGCAAGACCCTTCGCCAATTCGATCCGCAGTTTTGCGCTCCCAAAGTACGTGCCGTCAAAGTGACGAACGACAAAATTTCCACAAGTGGCATTGCGAAACCCCACAAACGCCATGCGAATGACACTACTGCTTCCATGAGCGGGACGCGATCGCTTGATCGTACAGTCAGTGATTTCCATGTGTGGTGCAGACGGTGGCAAGGAGTTCAAAAGATGCCGCCGAAGCTGCTCTTCGGTGCAATCACGCGGAAGATTGAGAATGCGGACTCGAGACATGTCCAGCTCTACGCGCCCCACTCCCCTTCCCCTCCCTTCCCTTCAGTCCCGTCTCCTTTTCGCTTCCCTGCGTGACCGAGATTCTCGTCCTCGTCCTCGTCCCCTCCCTCCCACTACCCGACTCCTCACTGCAGAAGGGGAGAGAGAAGACAAACCAACTGAAGTGTCAAGGAGGCACACAGATGCAGATATACAACATTTGATAGCGACAACACACCTTCACGTGATCGTTTTTTTTTTTTTTTTCCACCTTCTTTCCTGCATGCTTCTTTACGTCTCCTCCACCTCTACTTTGTCCAGCATTCATTATGACACTGATGCAATGTATATATATATATATATATATATTATTCGTATGTCGTTTTAGTCTTTTTTTTTTTTTTTTTTTTTTGCAGAAGAGTGAAAGGGTGGAAGAGGCTCGTCACTTACACCGTAGACGCATGCGCGCGAATGTGCCTGTGCCAGCAGCAGCTGCTGCTGCTGCTCTTGGCAGTGAGTGATTCCGTCACTAATACCTGTCCAGGCAGGTACTTACTTGGTCCCAGTAGGCATCCGAAAGCGGCATCGTCCCTGGCACCTCGGGGTGGCTGGCAAGAAACGCAACGCAGCACGTGCATCGCACTGTGATGAAGAAGACACGGAGAAGTGCAAGCAGGAGGAGAGCCCTCCCCAGACCAGTCAAACAGCAGTCAAACGACTTTTTCATCTACCCACTCGTCCCTTTCCTCCTCTTATGAGTGTGGCACGCTCCCTTTCGTATGACCACCACCACCACACTGTCGCCACGCACACACACACACACTTCTTCTTCTTCTTCTTCTTCTTGTCGTCACTGCCCGCCCCACCCACCACCACCTTCGGACAGCTGCAGCAAAGAGTGAGAAACGTCAGATGAGGAGAAAAGCAAAACAGACAGGTTGGTAATAATAATAATAATTAATAACCATTAAGAAAACAACAGGAGGAGGAAACACACGCACACACAGTTCCCCTCTTCCAGTAGAATGTACACGTCATCCCGCAAACCCCCGAGCATGCGGATCAGCACTTAGCTTCCCTTACGTCTTCGCTTGTGCCCTGGTGCATTGGTGTTTTCATGCCGGTAAAACGTCTGCAGCAGCGCCACTGCTTCGTCGGCTCGGTGGCCCCCGTGGCTCTCGTACCCCGGGGCGTTGGCGGATGGCGCCTTGTGTACCGCGAGCACCGTGCCATTTCCACCGAAGCGAGGGTTGCTGCACCCAAAGAACACCTTCCTGACGCGGTTGTAGAGAAGCATGGCGGCACACATGATGCAGGGCTCCACCACAACATACAAGACGTATCCGGAAAGGTTTTCGGCAGCCTGCTGGCCTCCTTGCGCCGCAACGCGCCGCAATGCCTCCACCGCAACGAACTCCGCATGGGCGAGCGCGTGTCGTTCCTTGTTTGTGGCGTTACGCCCCCTCGCCGCGATGAGGCGCTGCACCACTTGACTGCCGCCCATATCATCGACGAGCCCCAGATTGGCCGTGCATGATGCCTCCACCGGCACCAACACGCATCCTACAGGCACCTCACCCTCTGCAAGTGCCTCCCGCGCCTCATCAAAGGCAACGCGCATGAACGCATCGCAGTACACAACCCCGTCCTCATCCTCATCTTTCGCCTCGTCCCCTTTCATCGTCATCCGTGCGGGACGCGTGAGGTACCCTCACAGCCTCAGAAGCCCCCCCCCCCCCCCCTCCAAGAAAAAAAAAAAGAATGAGAGGAATACATCAATACAGTGTAAGAAAAGAAAACACACACACACACACAGAGAAGGAGAGATGAAAATGCGGCTGGAAAAGGGGAGGGAGGGGGGAGCAACAACAAAAAGAAAGAATGATCATGAAGAGAGGACACACACACACAAAAAAAAAAAAAAAGCAGAACACAGCAGATGTGGTCATGGCGTACACAACCGAATGATCCACCACCACCACCAGCAGCAGCAGCAGCACCTTCTCTCGCAGTTTGTTTGTCGTCTTCGCCTTCCCACTTTTTCGCTGAGCACAGCCACGTTGCTCCCACCCATCTGGACTCGGCGGTTTCATGCAGCTGGGGTGAAGCGTGACTCACGGAAGCTGCAGCGAGGGGGTGAGGGACACACATGCGCGGCTCCCCGCAGTCTGTGTGTGTGTGTGTGTGTGTGAGTGTCAGTGAGAGAGAGAAAGAGAGAGAAATGAAACAAAACAAAACAAAACAAAACAAAAAAAAGAAGGCAGCCTTCACACTCACAACACACACACACACACACGTGCAGGCAAGGACAACAATACAACCAACCAACCAACCAACCCCCAACAAAACAAAACAAAAAAAAACGTTCATTTTTCTTCTCTTCTCTATTCTTTCGTTCCGCGCCTGGTGATGGCTGCATTGCACGTGTGAAGTAAAGTCCGTTTCTGTTTGTTTGCCGCTTCTAATGGCCCCTCCCCCCTCCTCTCGTCATCCTCTCTTTCTCTTTCTCTCTCTCTCTCTCTCGTTCACCAGTGGCATTGCGCACCTTCTCTCATCGCAACCACCACCACCCCCGCCTCCCCTCGTCATCTACTCACCAGTGAAGATGTTATACGTCTGGCGGTTGGCGTATCCAGCACCTGGCCGAAATGCACGGCCAGCGACAGGCACCCCTTGAGGTGCCTCCTGCTGCTGCTGCTGCTGTTGTTGTTGTTGCTGCTGCGCCTTCTGAGCAACAGGCTGCGGCGCAAAGGAATGGGGATCCGCTTCACCCGCATCCATGGAAATCACCACTTCTTCACCATCGTCATATTCATCATCATCAGCAGCATGCTGCTGCCGTTCTTCCTCCCCATTCTCCTCTTCATAGGAGACCTTCTGCTGCTGCTGCTGCTTCAGTTGCTGACACTCCAGATTGTTGGACTCCAACGCGACTAGATCTGCTGCCGCATTGTGGTCAAAGGCTCTACCACCGGAGTAGACACCTTGTGTCTTGGTGGTATCCCACTTGAGGTCTCCCTGTCCCATCAGCTCCTTCATCACATTTCCCCCAACATGCTCACGGTAGAGGCGGCTTTGGCGGACGCAGGGGCGGTCACCTAGCAGGTTCCCCTGGTTCTGCGTGAGGGAGGGATCACCAATATGCTGATGACCACGCATTTTATTATTATTATTATTATTTTTTCTTTTGGTGTGTATGTATTATATCTCCTCGTGTGTCTGACGCCGTCCGCCGTGACCGTGTGGATCCCTCAGCTATTTCCCTGCCGCACCCTCTTCCTCTTCTTCTTTTTCTTTTATTATTATTTTATCCCCTTTTGTTGTTTTGGTTGATATATATATATATATATATATATATACAACAACAACAACAACAACCACACAGGCAGATGTATCTACTGCCTCAACTGCTACTGAAATCTAAGGAGGACGTGGGGATATATATATATATATATTTTTTTTTTTTGGGGGGCGGGCGGGCGTGGTGGGGTCGGGGATCTCTGTCTGATGACTTCTTGCTTCTCTCAATGCATCGCAGACAGACATAAGAGAAGGAGAGAGATAGAGAAAACAAAAAGGGGTGGTGGTGATGAGGGGGAGGGGGAATTCATGAAGATGAACGTCGCGTTGGGTTTCGTGTTTCAGCGAAGATGTACACATGCTTACCACTAATACCACTGCTGCTGCTGCTGCTGCTGCTGGTGGTGGTGGTGGTGGTGCTTCGTTATAATTGCCACTGCCGTTGTTGTTGTTGTTGTTGTAACAATGACATTCCCACTTTCAGCATCGTATTAAATATGTTCCCCCCTCCACCCTCTCCGCTCTCCTTCGGTCTGTACGTCTGACGGTCACGCAGGGACGCACAGCCTCACGGCGCTCTCCTTCCGCTTCCGCTTCTGTTTTTTTTTTTTTTTTGATTGTAAAGAAAAAAACAAAGAACAACAACAACAACAACAACAAGAAGAGGAAGAGGAAGAGGAAGAGGAAGAGGAAGAGGAAGAGGAAGAGGAAGAAAAATGTATTATTATTATTTTTCTTTTTTTTTTTTGGGGGGGGGGGGGAGGTGGGCACGTGGTGGGGACTCATTGCAGTGCCACTTGCCGATGCTCCTCGTGGGAGTCGTCATCGCCGCCGCTGCCGCATTTGTCCACACAATGCACGCACACTCTGAAGACGAACACAAACAAAACAACTCCCCTCCACCACCACCACCGCCACCATCATCTTTTTTTTTTTTTTTTTTTTTTTTTTTTGCCGTGCTTTTCGTTTATAAAAAATCCGGCCTCAATAAAAAAAACACACACACACACATTTATTTATTTGTTGTCGTATGCGTGCAATGCAGTTGTGCGTCGCCGACAAACACACAACCGGGGCGCCCACCCCACCCCACCCCACCCCACCTCTTCTCCCCATCTTACAAAAAGACATAACCCCACAAGACACAAATGGTGGTGGTGAAATATGATTTGCCTGCAGGCGCGCCTCCTCCTCCTCCTCCTCCTCCTCTTCCTCCCGCAAGAACTGAATGAAGTGGGCGCTCCAACCGGGGATGATGATGATGCACACACACACAGTCACTCACTCACTCACTTTCATGCTTCTCTCGCTCCTACTCTTGTTCCCCCACCCCAATTACACTTGTTGCCTGCGTGTACGTACGTATATTGCCAACGGCAATATCTCTCATGCCACCCGCACCCCCTAAAATATCACAACTTCACCCCTGCCAGCCACTCTTCGATAGCGAACCATTTTGCAGGTACACTCTTCGATGGCCTGCGCGCCTCACACCCGTTGACGGGGAGCCGTCTGAGTCCTGGAGAGAACACCGCACTTGTGCCACCCGCACGATGTGAAGGGGAGGGGTCGGCAATCAAAAATAGATCGCCATTTGTCGGCATCTTGGATTGCCGCGGTTTCCAATGTCCATCGCTCTGTAGAGTCTCCATGCATTCCTCCGAGCGGCAGAGCAGATTCCTTTTCCCGTTCCCCTGCCTCTCGCCCTCCACCGGGGAAATGGTTTGTGGCGTCTTGTGCCTGAACGACGCCACGTATTTAGCCAGTAAACCCGTATTGCGCTCTTTTTCCCGCACTTTGATCTCATGAATGAACCCCTCGAGCGGGTACATAGATGGGGGCGCAGCCCAACTCTCCACCCCCATAAAGGTAGTGTGGGGAGAGTGCTTCAACGTCAAGCTTTCACATGACACACTTCGAGTCCTATCCTTCGCTTCGGATTTTCCCACATCGGAGCAGTGGGTGGCAATTGGCGACAAAACGGACTCTGTTGTTATTGGTGGTAGTATGCCATCAACACTCTCGCCACCATCAAGGATGTTGTGCATGCTGTCAGCCCACCGCAACCCAGCCAAGCCAAGCCCAAACACACACGATGTGGTGGTGGTTATGCTCAACGCTTCAAAGACCTCCCAGTCGTTGTGGTAACCGTCATCCAGCCCATTTGGGTCGTCACAGTAGCAGCTGCCCTCCCGGGACGACAGAGACTGATCCATGGCAGCCAATTGCCCCTTCTCACGCTGTGCACCCGTTTCCACGAGTTTCAGCCCACCACGTGCAGACCTTCGGTTGTACTCATACTGGCAGAGCGCCACCTCTGGTTGCGGCGGTCGCCTTGAAATGTTTGACCCCCCAACGTCCTCAGCTGTGGTACGAGTCTGATCAAAATCCGACGCCAAGTCCACCCGCGGTGATAAGAAAGGGGTCGTCCTCTTCGCGCCACTACCAGCGCTGAGGGCGGTTGGAGCCGTAGGTCTCGTCCCATCATTCCTGCAACTGCTGCCGTACTTGAAGTGACGTTGCCGTTCAAGCACTGCTTTCAGAAGAATCTGTGTGGAGGATGCCAACTTGCGTTTGTCACTCATGTTTCGCAGGTGATCCGCCTCATCCGCCTTGGAGGTCCATTCACTGGAGGGCAGTGAAAAGGCACCAATGTTTTGGCTTGTCGACGTCACTGTGCTTGTCAGGGCCTCAGGAGCACTGCTCGGTGTCGTTGGATCTGGCGAGATCGACATTTTTATGGACGGCATGGTCAGTAGACTAGGCACCGACAGCATTGTGGGACGTTCCAATCGGTGTACAAACACTGTTCGGCCACAATCCCCCTTGTCCGCGTCAGCACTCTTCCTGTTACTGCATTGGGTTGGTGCAGTTGATGGTGTCTGCATTGCCAACATCCTTCGCAGCCCATCGCTCTCCTCACACGAGACCCTGCCGGAATGCCTCCCGAGGGATCCCAGACATGAGTGTTGCCTCCCTAGACGTATGATCACGTGCAGACGGCCACGACGGTGGACGTCCGGGAAGGCACTCGCTGCGTTGGGGGACGCGGGGAGCAGCGACGACGACGACGACGACGACGATGATGACGATGATGATGATGATGATGAGGAAGAAGAAGATTGCATCGGCAGTTCTCTTCTCGTGGTGAGGATCTCGCCGCCGTTTCCACTGCCCTCATCGGGAGGACCATTTGCATCCCTAGCGGTCGACTTGCGGACGACGGGTGCAGTGCGGCCGCGGCCGCTGACGCTACAGCTGCATGTCTCCCTTCTATGATTACACTCCTCCCTGTCTTCAACAAGGTGCACCTTGTGGTGATGCGGGCCAGGCCAGTGATGCCGCAGTGACACATGACAACTGGGGTGCAGCTCGACAAGGGCTGCAAAGAACCCCAACATGTAAACAAACAACAAAACAACAACAAAAAAGCCTTTTATTATTATTATTATTATTATAAACAATAAAGAAAAAACAAAAATCGTTATATAAATATTTGCCCTTTCAAACCTGCTGCTGCTGCTGCTGCTGCTGCTGCTGCTGCTGCACCCCCCTCTTGCGAATATTTAGAGGTGAGAAGCAGAAGGAGACTATTACACAAAAATGATAACGCAGAAACACACCCACACCCAAAAATAAAAAGAGGAAATCAAACAAACAAACAACAACAACAACAAGAAAGAAAGAAAGAAAGAAAGAAAGAAAGAAAGAAAGAAAGTATCCACTGGACGTCAGTGTTGGGAATAACGAAGAGATGAAATGACAATAACGGAGGCGTCATCGTCATCGTCCCACAGACATGGCGTCAGCAACAACAACAACAACAACAACAACAGCAGGAGTTAGACTAAATAGAGTGAAAGCACAAACAACGGCACTCCGCAATCCTCCATCAGTTATTCATGTTATTTCATTCACACGCACACAGACAGACAGACAGAGACACACCTGCTCTCCGCACCGCATACAATACCATTACCGTGCATGTATACGTTTACACTAAAAATAACCCATTAGCAATCACCCCTCTTCCTACACTTCTACATTTACATTTTTCGGCACACCAATCCACACACACCACCCCCCTTGTTGTTCTCTCGCTCTCTTCAGAAACAACAACAACAACAACAACAAAGAAGACCCATTCCAGACACCGCCAATGCTACGCAACGCAACTATTCCCTCTCCCACCGCCAAACCTCACCTCACCTCACCGTTCGCCACGAAAAAGTGTTCGATTCATATCGAAGAAAAACACACACACACACACACACACACACACACACACACAGAAAGAGAGAAAAGGAGAGAGAGAGAGAGCCAGCGAGTTCAACAAGTGAGAAGAGGATCGAGAAAAACAAAACAAAAGGCCCCCCCCTCCTCCTCCTCCTCCTCAGCTTTTCCAAATACCGCAAGTGTTGTCTTTCGATCCGGTGAGGATGGTGTCCCCCTCGTAATTGAATGCGCAGGAGAAGATCTCGTCGTTGTGGCCTGTGAGTGTCTGCAGGGCCTGCCCCGTCTCCACAGACCAAACGCAACACTTTCTGTCATTGGACGCGGAGATAATCTTCGTTCCCTGTGGGTTAAACTGCACTTTCGAGATCTCGCCCTCGTGACCCACTAGGCTTGTGGTGCAGTTGAACGTTGCCGTGTCATACACACGCGCCGTTGCATCTGCGCTTGCCGTCACAATCATTGAACCGGAGGTGCTGAAGGCCACATCGAGGATTTCATCCGTGTGACCACGGAGCGTCGACATGCACTTACCAGAGCCCACATCCCACACTTTGCAGGTGCGGTCAATGCACCCAGTGATGCAGAGGTTCCCGGCGAAGTTGAAATACGTGGAGGAGATCTCGGCACGGTGAGAGTCCAGCGTGTGTACACACTTCCCGGTGCGCACATCCCAGAGCTTCGACGTGGTATCAAAGCTCCCCGTAAGAATCAGATCCCCCTGCGTGCTGAAATTGAGCGAGACAATCTCTGCGGTGTGCCCGAGGAGGGTGTACAACTCGCAACCAGTCGCCACATCCCACACCTTTGCTGTGTAGTCCATTGACCCGGATGAGATGTGCGTGCTCTGTGGATTAAAGCTCATGCACACAATCTCAGCCATATGCCCTGTTAGTGTGTGGTAGCACTGCCCCGTGACCGCGTCCCAAATCTTGCAGGTTTTGTCGAAACTTCCGGTAGCCACACGGTTTCCGTACGGGTTATTAAATAAAACGGAGTACACAACATTGCGGTGTCCTTCTAGTGACACAATTTCATTTCCAGTGGCTGTGTCCCATACCTTGCATGTGCGATCGTAGCTTCCTGTGATGAAGGAGTCTCCACCCTTGTTGAAGGCGCAGTTTGTCAGCGGCAACATGTGTGCCCGTAGAGTCTTGAATAAGTAAAACGTCTGCTTCTCATTATACCCTGCCTTGAGCTTTTCTACGAGGCGCTGCAGATGTGTCATCAGCTGCGACTTGTGGCGCTCCGAGAGGAGTGGCTCCTCTGTGATGATTTCCGCCGAGAGCCGCTCTATGTTTGTTTGTGGCGTGAGCGTCAGTAGGTCTATTGTCTTCTCCCGCAGCTCCCCGGCAGAGGTCTCATACTCTAACGTGATCCCCGGCGGGTAGTACCGCAGCAGGAAGGAGCGGAGCCGCATCGTGTTGGCCGAAGAGGGAAAGGAAAAGAAGGGGGAAACCTCTACAAGAAATGAATAGCTGCTGCATGCAGATGAAGTGAAGAAGAAGATATATGTACATATGTAAGAAGAAAGTGACTGAATGATTGCATCAGAGAAGAACCACCGTGAGAAGACGCCACGTGCGCACATCCACCCACGTCATTGGAGCTGCATTTATCCTCATCCTCATCATTGGCATTGGGAGCATTGAACAGAACGGTCAAAAATAATGCTCCTGCACGCGCGCCTTCTCTCGGGATGCAGCAGCGGAGTATTTGCAATTTGGAACTGTCAGGAGGGGGGGGGGGGGGGGGGGGGGGGGGGGGCAAAAACACACACACGGCAGAGCAGCAGACAGTCGACGACGAGGATGACGAGGAGGAGGAGGAATGGAGGAGACACGCGCGTACATCCCCCCAGGAAGGCGCCACTACTGCTGCATTCCCCCACCCCGTGCCACCGCATTTATGTATTCACATATCATTGGACCCTTTCGTACCACTTATTCGGATGAGCAGCGCGACACGCAGCCAGAATTATCTCTTCTCTCGCTTCCCTTCCATTGTCTGCCCGCTGACTCTGTGTCGTGTGCCTCTCCCCTTCCCATTTCCGCTCCTTCTTGTTGCTGTTGTTTAAGTTACTGCCGAATTGTTTAAGTTCAGGTGCAAGGAAAACAACTAATGATGAATTGTCTAGCGAAATCTACAACTTCCACAATGCACAGCATTTCATTACTCCCGCCCAACCCTCGTGCGTTAAACGCATCGCTCTCAATGCGCCCTTTTCACCACCATCCCCCCCTCCCCCCCGCCTCCCCTAAACGCACACGAGCCACCATCCACCTCATTTGTTTGTTTTCTCTGATGTACATGATTGCGCCTGGAGAAAAGAAAAAAAGGAATAAAACAACGAGAGAGAGAGAAAAAAAATTTTTTTTTGTTAAATTCTTAACAGAATAAATGGTGAAGCACTACCCATGACAGGAGCAACACACACAAACACAAACGCACAAAACAACAACAACAACAACAAAAAAAAAAACAGAAAAAGAAAGGAAGAAAGAAGAATGCGACAAAGTGACGTATTATTCACCCCCCTCCCTCCCTCCTCTCTGCCACCACTCCCCCCTTTTTTATTTATTCTCTTCGTGCTTTAAATGATTTGTTATGAACCCTTCCAGCTACAAAGCGACGTACTCGGGTGAAGGAATACACCCGCTACAACAATTATATCATGTCGTGACGTTACGGGCACATGCGTGGAGTGAACAATGAGTGAGTGTGGAAGGTGGAGGAGAAGTGGGGAGTGTTGTGTTTCTTACCTCACGCGTCCCCATCCCGTTCCACAATTGCCAGAGGGATCCACATCATGCATCGCCGCGCGTGCGTGTGTGCGTGTCTCTTAACCCCCACCCCACCACATGGAAGGAAGAAAATAAAAACAAGAAGATATACACACACACGCACGCATATATCATTACTATCCCCCTCCCGCTTGTGTTCCACTTCTTTGCGATATCACGTTCCACATGCATCAATCCAGATTGGTGGCATTTGTCTCACTGGGTCAGTAATTTTGTGTCCCACCGCTTCCGGTGCATCAGTGCGTACACGGCCCTCCCGCACAGAAGCAGATAGACGAGCAAAACTCCAAACACCACAAAGAATGCTCTTGTATTCAGCACTGGCGGATCTCCCTCGCTGTCAAATGGCACTTCGACGTTCATGGCGTACACCGTCTGAATGGCAATGACGGGGTACATGATGTTTGTCAACTCGGTAA
Organism: Trypanosoma scelopori; assembly: GCA_030849745.1. Taxonomy (NCBI): domain Eukaryota; phylum Euglenozoa; class Kinetoplastea; order Trypanosomatida; family Trypanosomatidae; genus Trypanosoma; species Trypanosoma scelopori. The sequence goes on along the minus strand of JASANX010000843.1, from coordinate 3,764 downwards.
AGAGCAGCGTCTGACGAAGTGCCTTGTTACCGCGGCGCAGGAGTTGCCAGGTGCGCGCGACGTTGTGATACCAGTTTGTCACAGAAACCGTGTCTCGGCAGTCGCTCACTTCATCGCTCAAACGGAGGAGGTGGGCTCGGACACTCTCCAGTTGCCGGCACACCACCTTGTCACGTGTCAGGAACGAATCGGCCATATGCGGCTGCAACAAAGACGAGACAATGTGTTCACGCCTTGTCAGTTCGGCGGCGCACTCACCGAGGCAGCGTCGCACATTTGTGATGCGCTGCAGAACCTCCTCCCGCTTCTCCTGTTTCGCTTCCACATGAAACACAGTGTCGCCAATCTTATCCAGCGACTTTATTAAAGACACGGTATCCAGTTGGTGCCCCACCACAATCTGAAAAAGACTGGAGAACACAAATGGAGATGTCATCACTTGCATCGGACGCTGCGTGCCCGTGCGAGGACCGTAAACACCACAGTTGACGTGTACAAATTTGAGCAGGTCATCAAACTCGTGAAAAGGTTTTTCATGAATCATAATGATCCAGTCAGGAAAGACAACAACCGCCACGGGAACAGGTGCGGGAATGGAGGAACGTGGCTGATCTGCCATACACGCATCAAGGTGTAGCTGAATAGTGCTCTTCGTTTTGCGCGTGGAGTGCACCTCGTCGTTTGGCGTAATTGGAGTACACATGAGGTTGAAGAAGTAGTAGCCCAGAGCGGAGTGCGCGTGGAAGCGATCCATCGCGTCAAGGTAGCAGCAGTGATCAATCGTGTCCTGCGACAAGGGAAATCGCGAGAGAAGTTCGGTGATAAGCTTCTTGTTCGTCGTCTGTACGTCAAGCCACTTGGTCACCACGGGCGGTGTCGCAATCGCCGTTGTTTCTGTTTCCGTTTCTACTCCCTTTGCCCCTGTCGTCGCTGAATCCTCCGACGCACCCGGGAATGCAAGCGAGCGATGTGCCGCATATTGCAGAAACTGATTCGCTGTGGAAAAATTTCGAGCAAACGGCGTCGCACCACTGCACCGCTGCGAGATAAACCATAAGTGTTGCGTCGCATCTTCCACAGCTGCAAAGCTGCCGTTCCTCCTGCTGACATCCTTCCCGTCCAAATCCCCGGCATTCCCGGCAGGCGCCTCAAACTGCAGGTACGTCGTGCGCCTTACTGCGGCTTCACGTCCCTGTGCAAAGCTCTTGTTGCGCAGAAACTCCACAATCTCAGTTCTCCCCGCAGTGTCGTTCCTTCCCGTAAAGTTGAGGAGTTCATCGTCATTGATGTCAATGCTTCCAAGGAGCGTGTAGGCGAACGGAACCTCTGCATGAAGAGGAACAAGACGACGGCGACTCTTCATTGCGTTCGGTCTAGACCGCCTTGTATTCCCTCCCTCCCTCGCACTTGCCTTAAACAAACAAAAACACACTAACACCCGTCACTGGCTGGCTGGCTGTTGTGTGTTTGAGTGCAGTGATTGTCCTCCCCACCACCACCACCACCCCTTATTTATTTGCGTTTACTTTGCTTCTCACTTCTCTGCCGTACGTGCTACGATGCAAAAGTGAATGTTCTTCTCCCCTCCTTCCCTATTACCTTGCCTTCTGCCACGGCTCCTGCTGTTGTTGTTGTTGCTGCTGCTGCTGCCGATCCCCTTGTTTTCTCTCCCCCACCACCTTTGTGTTTTTTTTTTTTTTCTTGTTACTGTGTGTTATGTATTCTCTTCCCTATTCTCGCCACCTCTCCCCCTTGACGTCAGGCAAGCAATGGCAATGCGAAGAACGCCAGCTTGCGTGTACGTCTACTATACTTGGAGCACAGTTTTGCTAGACAGCTGGTCACAATGCAACTAAAGAAGAAGAAGAAGAGGAAGAAAAGCAGAGAGATGTGTACGCGCAGGCTGTGTCAGTGTCAGTGCCCACATTGACGCAAGTTTTTTCGATCCATTCAGATAGAATGTACGTGCACAAGTGTGGTATACGTCTGTGAGTGTGCGATGCACTCCTCAATTATGGAGGCGAGGAATGCAGTACGTTTGGAATCGTCTACATTCCTCTCCCGCAACTTTCTTTTGCCTGCTCACTTACGAACTCTGTGTGTGTGTGTCTTTCCCCTTCGGAAGTGCTCAACGACGATTTCGCCTCTTCTTGGGGAGAGTCACACAAACCGCATGTCTTCGGGGGGGGGGGGGGGGGGGGGGGGGGCGAAAAAAAAAAAAAAAAAAAAAACATGGCAAAAATGACCCCCCCCGACGAGCACAATGGTGGCGATGGGAGGGAAAGGGCGGAAGAGGCGCCTCAAGATGCGACCCGTACGGAACATCATAATCATGCGCAACCTCCACAAATACGGTCTCCACCGCCACCGGATTTCAACAACAAAATCGTGGGGTAGATTGACGTGGCGAGGCGAAGAAACGGAAAAAAGAAGGCAAGCGAACGAGCAAGAAACAACAAACAAACAAAAAAAAAAAACCCACTTAACCCCCAAACAAACAAACAAAAAGAAATCACCTTGTTTGATACCATTGTACTCTCATTCCACGTCCTCAACTTCCACCCCCCCTGCATCGTCTCCCACACTCACGCTTGCGTGATGATTGCACCGGCGTAGCTGACAGAGGAGTCCGACAAACTCGCGCAGCGTTTCGACTGCGAGTAGTGCAGAAATCGCACTTCCGCTCCCCTATTGTTCTTCATCGCCGCCATTCCCACCGAAATGGGGTCTCTGCCGCAGATGGTGTTCTTCGTCTTTGCAAGATAATCATACCAGCCATCTATGTCCCGTTTCTCCAGTAATCCCATGCCCTCATGGTCCATGGCGATGATGGCATCGCCGATGGCAGGGTATGTTGTCTTCTGGTAATGAAATGTGTATCGGAACTGTGAACCCCAGTGACAAAAGTCAGAACTCAGTATAAAGATATTTTGTGGGTTACCAAAATACCTCGACAAAACAGCGCCAATGCGCTCCTCCATCGCCCGATCAGTCCACCCGATAAGCATGGGGACCAGCTGCACACGGTTCTTGGCTGCGACAGCGCCATTTGGCGGGTAGTGCAGGATGTGTGAAAGGAACGGCAATTGCATCTCAAGGGAATGTTCAGCCTCATCCGTAGATTTAGACATGGATCCCACGGGTACATCAGCGTCACGCAGCGCCTGAAAAACGTTTGAAACAATCTCTCTGTTGACGGTAAGCACACCAAACGGCGTCTCGTATGACTTGGCGGCAGAGACCTCAACTCCCTCAAACCCCTTGTGATGTGATGGACCGAGGAGAAAGACGTGGGTGATGCTGCTTCCCTTGGGCCCATATATGTAGTTCCGCAGCGCCGTGTACACGTGTGCTGCTGTGGTGCCAGAATAACTAATACCTGCATGCGGAGAGATGAGGCCGAGAAGTGCCACATCGACACTCCACTGAAAGTCTTTTGCCGTGGCGATAAGTTTATCCACCTCTGCCTTGAGTGCCGCTGGAGAGGAGGTGTACCATGAACCCGCGTGAGAGGCAGAGCGGGAGTACGACATGCTTCGCCGTCGTTTCTTTTCCCTCCTCTCGTCCCCACTCTCCCCGCCTTTGTTTCTCTTCCGTGAGCTCGTTTTTCGCGTTGTTATTCTCGTCGCCGCTGCTGCAGCCGCCGCTAGAACACTCTAGTGTGCTTTCCGCGTATGTGTGCCCCTGCGACTCTTACACCGTGGCCAGTAGCGTGGAGAAGAGAAAAAAAAAAAAAAAAAGGGGGGGGGGGGGGGGGGGGAAAA
>JASANX010000842.1:0-31100 GCA_030849745.1 Trypanosoma scelopori | reverse complement strand
CTGCCGCAGACAAACTGGGCAAGAAGTTCGCCAAGAACTGATGTGAACCGGAATGCACTGCAAGACGCTCCCCTTTTTTCTTTCTTGTTTTCTTCTTTTCTGTTAATCGTTGTGGTTCTTTTTTTTGTTTTGTTTTTGGTGTCTGTCTGTGTGTGTGTGTGTGTGTTTGTTTTCCGGTCACCATTTCTATTTTCTTTGGTTTCCCGTGCTCACACCCTTTGGTGCACGGGTGCATGCATCAACGCATGCTCTCCCAATTGCAATATGACGCCACCACGGCAGCCCCTATTTTCTGCTGCCGCCTTGAAATTCGTGTTTGTTTTCATTCCATTTTTTTTTTTTTTTGGGTGTGTGTGTGTGTGTGTGTGTGCTGCTTCGTTGGAGCCCATAGTGCCTTGGCGCAACGCTACAAGCACGCGAAGAGGTATAATAACAAACAAAGAGACAACCCCATTCTTTCTTCCTTCGGCGGAGGCGAGCGCACAGCAAGCAATGAGCGAGCCAACAACAAAGCCATTTGATGGCGTGGTGCGTTGCGAGTGGTTTCAGTCTCCTGCGCAGCTTACTTTTACGTTCTACGTGCGGGACCGACGTGAGAGTGACGTACGCGTGGAGACGACCGCGGAATCGCTGGCTGTGACCATCCTCCTCGACGCGTCAGGGCGTGAGTACCAGTACAACGTGTGCAACTTCTTTGCCCCAGTTTCCACAGACCCTCCCGAGGTGAAAGTGCGAGGAATGAAGGTTGAGGTGTTGCTTAAGAAGGCGTCTGAGAGGCAGTGGCCAGCGCTGAGGCGACCTGATTGTGACGAGGCACTACAGACTGCTGCTACTATACCACTACAACAGCAAGCCGTTGAAACTCTTCCATCATCGGCGAAGGAGCTCCGGTACCCAAACAGCCGTGGGAAGGATTGGAGCGCTGTGCGGCTTGATGACGAGGACACGAAGCCAGAGGGAGAGCAGGCGCTCAACGCCCTTTTCCAGCAGATATACGGCAACGGCACCGATGAACAACGTCGCGCGATGATGAAGTCATTCACGGAGAGCAACGGGACTGTGTTGTCCACAAACTGGGAAGATGTGGGAAAACGGGTGGTAAAGATGGAGCCGCCTACTGGCATGGAGCCGAAGCAGTACTCCAGCTAGATGCAGGAGGTCGACACGTGGAAAGATGGTGAGGGAGTGGCACTGCCCCGCTTCACGCTTCACGCTGCCGCGCTGGACTTCAAAGAAAAACGAAAAGAAGCCAAACTTTTTTTTTGTATTTTGGTTCTTTTTTGTATATATATATATATATATATATATACATGTGTGTGTGTGTGTTATTCCTATTGCTGTTCCGAACTGTGCGCCCCACACACACCACATGACTATTATTAATATTCGGATTTTTTTTTTTTTTCGTTCTTGCGGGTTGTTGGGGGGCGGGGTGGGGGGGGGGGGGGTGGGGTGGCGTTCTTGTCTCCGCCCGATATTTACTCATTGCCTCGCGATCCTCGTCTGTTCGCCGCCACCACCACCACCACCACCGCTGCTGCTGCTGCTGCTGCTGCTGCTGCCTCTGGAAACTGATCACTAAGCCCAAAACGAAAAAGAAGAAAAATTCATACTTTTTGTCACGGGAATAAATTCTCTTCTTCACTCTTTATTTCTCTCTCCCTCCGTGCGTATATATGTATATATGTATATATGTGTGTGTGTGGGAACTCCTCTTCGTTTCTTTACGCTCCTCCGGCAGCTCTGTGGGGGTCTGAATTGAATGTTTCACTGGGGAAAATGTTGGCAAATACCAACCCTTCTGCAGATGAGAGAGAAGAGTCCCTTTGAGCAGTCGCAGTTGCAGCGTCTGTGGATGTTGCGTGCGAAGTATGATGAAATATCTTATCTTAGGAACTGCCGTGCGATGTGCATTGAGGAGGGATTGGAGGGAAATGGTGTGCGGCGTGTCGTGTGGAGCCACATACTGCTTGGAGTGGGCGTACCGCAGCACGCGCCACTCGAGGAAGAAAACGTTGCGCAGTTGTGTTTGTCACAACGTAGCAGTAGTAAAGCCTCATCCGCCGAGGTAAGTGCGGAGACATCGCAATCGGACGGCAAAAGTACAGCTGCCACAGCGGTTATGGACGAGGACGAGAGGATGGCGGTTATGGACGAGGACGAGAAGATGGCGGTGGTGAACGAGGACGAGAAGATGGCGGTTATGGATGAGAACGAGGACGAGAAGATGGCGGTTATGGACGAGGACGAGAAGATGGCGGTGGTGGACGAGGACGAGAAGATGGCGGTTATGGATGAGAACGAGGACGAGAAGATGGCGGTGGTGAACGAGGACGAGAAGATGGCGGTTATGGACGAGAACGAGGACGAGAAGATGGCGGTTATGGATGAGAACGAGGACGAGAAGATGGCGGTTATGGACGAGAACGAGAAGATGGCGGTGGTGAACGAGGACGAGAAGATGGCGGTGGTGGTGGCACAAGAGGGAGAAGTGGTTGCTGCAGGAGTGAAGCAGCAGGGCGGAGGGGGAGCTTCAGACAACTGTCAACCCCGCCTCGTGCACGTTGACGTGCAGAGGTCGCTTTGGCTGTTGTACCCTGATGCAGAGAAACGCAACGACATGCGCATGTACCTGCAGAACATCCTGTTGTATGTGTTCAGCAAAAATGCGGAGCTGTACTACTACCAGGGGCTGCACGAGCTCATGGGGTTCGTGATGTATGTGATGGAGGGTTCCGCGGAGAAGGTTGTGCTTTCCATGTGCGAGCGGCTGTTGCAGGTGCAGCTGAGGTCATTTAGTGACAAGAGGCTGACCCAGTCGCAGTCAATGTTGTACGCAATGCATGCCATGGTGGCGGAGGAAGACGCGCAGCTCGCCACCGCGTTGGAGTCATGCGGCGTTGCACCCGAGTCGCACTACGCCGTGGCGTGGCTAATCACATGGTACTCGCATGTCTGCGAGGACGTCGATGTACTCGCCCGTCTGTTTGACTTCTTCGTTGGCAGTGATGACGAGCACGCGGTAGTGTTCTTCACCGCCGCTCTGGTGCTGCACGAGAAGAGTTGGATCATGGATCTGATCTGTGATGCCCGTGAGGGCGTCGATGGCGACGAGCTCATGACGATGGCGTGCGTGTACACGCAGCTGACGCAGCTCCCCAAGACGTTCCTGACGGCGAAAAATATCGTGGCAGTGGAGGATGTTCTGCGTGCTGCTGTAGCCCTCCAAGAGAGGGGAGCGCAGTGCGTTCAGCGAGCGCGAAGAGATTTTCTCCGGGGAAATGTGGCGAAGTTGGGCGTGTTGCCGGACAGGTGGACCAAGAACTCGGTGCTGAAGCTCCTTCAGGGCTTCCTCTCCCGCAAGTGGCGCACATCATGGGCGGGACGCGGGACGATGACGTCGCTCCTGATCGCCGTGCTGGCCGCCGTGGTCGCCGTAGTGTTGCGCACGAGCATTTCTTCCGTCTGGCGCCTTCTGTAGTTTGCACCTCTTCTGTTCCCCCCCCCCCCCCCCCCTGACGCGGGCGAGTGCGGGGGAGCGAAGACCAAAAAAGAAAAATAAAACTCCACCGCACCATCGTTCTCTCTTGACATGCAGCGCCACTACTACGGCTCCTGCTCGCGCCTCTGCTACTGCGAGACCCCACACACATCACACATCATGCTTGCATACATGCATACATACATACATATATATATATATATATATGTACACGATGATGATGTGTGTCAGCGGAATGGACAAAAATCAGATGGCGACTCCACAACGGCCCCTCCTCCGCTGGATGGGGCAAATGCATAAAAAAAAAATATTATTATGCATGGGTAGAGTTCGCATTCAAGCTGATGTTCTGGCAAAGGGTGGCATTGGTCGTCAGCGGCGGAGCTCGTGCCACAGGGTACAACACAGGAATGCGATGATTGGCTCGTGGAGCGCCGATGCTTCCTGCTGTTGTTGTTGTTCTGGTGGTGGTGGTGGTGGTGTTGTTGTTCTGGTGGTGGTTCGGGTCGCTCCACCGCACTGGCGGGGGCGGGGCGGGGCCGCCTCGCCGATGCTGCACTCGTACCTGTGGACCGCCGCAGTTCTTTTGTTGATGTTGCTGTTTGTTTCCTCTGCATGCGTGATCACGCCCCTGCATGTACAAACGAGGTTCCGCTGCTCATGCACCGATGCATCTACTCATGCCCACGTGCATCTTCTATCGGGTGTGTCTTTCTTTCTTTGCCGATTCCCGTGGAGAACACGTTGCAAAAAATTTTTCTTCACTCCCCCCTTCTTCTTCTTTTCAGCATCCCCCGCAGAGCAGAATCACTGAACGGGGTGTGAGAGCGAGGGATGAGCAGCAGCGGCAGCAACGATGAAAAGGGGAATTTGATGCTCGGGAAGGATACGGAGCTGTTGGTTTTGGCGGCGCCACTGTCGTGGTGGCCGTCGTCGGCACACCTGCATCGCCACCCACTCGAGGCGCGCCGCACCTTTTTCTCTTCCATCACCAGCGCGGGTGTTGCTGTTGGTGCTGTAAGCCGCGTGGTGGCGCTTTCCCGCCTTGGCCGAAGTGTCATGTTGTCTGGCACGCTGATGGCGTCGGAGGCGGTGGTGCAGTTGTACGACCCCTTCAGCGGTGAGGATTTGCTCCTGAGCGTCTGTGGGGCGCCCGGTGGGGGTGTGCCGAACTCTGACATCTCGTTGCATAGTCTTGTGGTGGCCGAACGTGTGCGTATCGAAGCGGCACCCGTAGCCCGAGGGGTGCGGTTGCAGGATGTGGCATCAGAGCTGGAGAATGAACGCAACTCACTCGGTGGGCGCTACGTCCTCTCTGCCATCCACCACATCGACCGTCAACTGCAGCGCAAGCAGAAGTGGTGTGCGGTGCTCTTCACTGGTGAGCACGGCGTTGGGAAGACACATGAGATGTACCGTGCCGTGCGGGCCGTACCCCTTGTTGTTGAAGTGCATGGCGTCCACTGTGTTGTGGAGTGCCGCGATCTCAGCATTGTTGCTCTGCTGCAGCTTGACGAGCGTGAGGCAGTGGAGGTTATTCGCTGCGTCTTCACCCCTCCGTCCGTTGACATGCAGAGTGGCATGCATGGCGCCATGCTGCTCGTCGCGATTGACGCCGTTGAATTGCTTTGCGCAGCGTCCAACACGCTGGTGGCGCTTGTAACGCATCAGTTGTGCACTGCACTCGATGAACTGCATGAGATGGCGGGGTGTCATATTGTGACACTCTCCACGGCGGCGAACATCACGGCAATTCCAGCGGCACTGGTCGCGCGACTCTCATCTCACCGCGTCCACGTGGTCTGCCCTTCACCTGACGAGCGGCTCCGCTGCATTGACGCGCACAACAATCCTGCCGCACCGTTTTTGTCGCGTGTTAAGGCGCGAGTGGCTGAGGTGCTCGCAGGGCGCACAGCCGGGCAGCTGGCGGTGACGGATGGTGCGACCTTCCTGGAGCTACTGGAGCGCGAGGCTGCACTGGACGCGAAACAAAAGAATGACAACAGTGCCCTTGACGTGTACGAGGGGTTTATTGGACTCCGTGACGTTATCCGCGATCTCGAGGAGCTCGCCGTGTGGCCGCTTCTGAATCTGCCGCTGCTGCGTCTGTGCAACATATCGTCACCGAAGGGCCTCGTCTTGTGCGGCCCACCGGGGAGTGGCAAAACAGCGCTGCTGAAGGCGCTGGCGAGGCGACTTCAGGGTGACAGTGCACGTGGCGTGCACGTGATGCTTGCCGATGGTCTTCAGCTCGTTGAGAAGGAAGTGGGTCGCACAGAGAAGAACATTGCCGCGCTTTTCGCCACCGCAAGGGCCACGGCACCGACCGCACTGTTCCTCGATAATATTGACAGCCTCGCACCACCACGTGGACGGCAGATGGGTGAAGTGTCAAGCGCAGCGGATCGCGCACTCAGTACGCTGCTCACGGAGATGGACGGCGTCAGCAGCTGTAGCAGCGGAGATGTTGTGTTTATTGTTGCGTCCGCCCCCTGTATTACTGCACTCGACCCGGCCATCAGCCGCCCCGGACGGCTCGATCTGCATCTCATGCTTCCACTCCCTGCATCCGAGGAGCTGCGCCTCCATATTGTGCGGCGCCTCATGGCGTGCCTACGGCACCTCGATGGCACACTCGACGCGGAAGCGATGGCGGCTACTGCTACTGCTGTTGAGGCACATGTGGACCGCTGGGTTAATGGCGCATGGCATGTCACGATGGCGGAGGCAAATGATTTAGTGCGCGAGGTGGTGCTGCAGTTAGCGGAAACGCCAACCACCGTTGCTGCAGCTGATCGACTGCTGGATGCGCTGGGCGCAGCTGCACCTTTGTAACCTCTTAAAACGTTTATCTGCGCTCTGTTTCAGTGCCATCTCTTTGCTTTGCAGCACTGCTGCACCGCACTTCCACTTTCTCTCCCGCTGCCGTGCCATCTCTTCTCTCTTCTTGGTCTCCGTATTTTTCTTCTCGCTGGCGTGGTGGTGGTGGGGGTGGGGGGGGGGGCGAAAGAGTCGTGGAAAGACCTCGAAAGGCAGCAAGAACACACACACATATATATACGCTCAAAAAAAAAAAAAAAGGGGGGACGGGGAGGGAGGACGGAGCGCTTCTTGTGGATGGCGTCACTGCCACGAGTAACATTGAAGGAGTCGCGACTTCGCACGCGGTTGGCGGCACGCCATCAACAGGTACTGAGCGCCTTTCATGACCGTGTTTTGGTCCTCAACAAACAATTTGACGAGCGGCAGATGCAGCAGGTGATACGGTTGAAGAGTTTCTTGTCTTGCAGCCACAACGAATGCAATGAGCTGCTGCAGCTGGAGACGCAGCGGGTGGAGTCCCACAAGTGCTATCTCGACGCGCACAAAGTTGATGCTGTAGATGGTGCGGTCTTGGAGCCGTTCACGGACTTCTACCACAATGTAGAGGTACGCTTCACCGACAGTGTGGCACGAATTCGTGCTGATCGTCGGCGGCTTTTGAGCCTCGCTGTGGGGATGCGGAAGTTGCAGGAGATGCGCCTCGACATCATTGGCCGATGCGAAGAGACGATCGAAGCGACTGAGAAGGAGCGCTGCGAGCGGCACAGGGAGGCGCTCGTGACACTCGTAGAGATGCTAACGGCAATTGGATACACGAGCGTCGGCGGCGCACAGGTGTTGGCGCAGCGGGTGATTCATGGCGTCAACGAGCACCTCTACAAAAACTACAGCGAGAGAAGGACGCTACTGGCGCAGCTCCGGTGCCGTGAACTGCTCCTGCAGCGACGATACACTCGGCAGATGGCTGATATGTATGGCACGTCACTAGAGCTCATGGCACGCAGCAGCGTTCAATGGGCAGCGACACTCTTGCAAACGGGGTACTTTCGTCGGCCACGCTGCCGTCTGGAGGTGCTGGAGCATGCGGGCGAGTTTGTGACTGAGGTGCGACGCAATGGGGGGAATTTTCTGCAGAGCATAGCAACGACGGTGCAGTCGCTGCGGCGTGCGAGGGATCCGCTGTCAACGGAGTGCGGGCAGATGTGCGGCGGTACATTCCCTGACGGTTGGTTGCGCGGGTTTGACGGCGGTTTGTTCTCGCCTGTCTTTGCGAGGAGTACGTCGGAAGTGACGGTCGAGTGGCGCGTGAAGGCAAGCGTCTTGGTTCGCCATGCTGTGGCACGCTGCGTCCAGCTTGCGGAGGAGTTGCAGCAGACGGAGCAGCAGCTGTTGGATGAGGCCGAATCGATACATGCGGAGCTGCGTGACGTTATTCGTTGGGTGTGTGAGCCGGATGCGACGGAAATCAGCGCGTGGGCTGATGCATCCCAGCAGACTGTGGACGACGTATACGCGTGCTTCACCCGCATGAATGATGCACTACATACGCGGCTTTCTTCAGAGGTGGACACCCACATTGCTCCACTTGTATTAGCGATACGGCGCGAGAGTGAGTGGTTTATTGGAGCATTAAGTGCCATGTTGCAGCGCCACAACGCCGTGGTGGAAGGCATGCTGCTCACCGATGCCGGAAGCGTGCTGCTCATTTTTGAGAAAGCAGCCGATGCGCTGGAGACGACGGCAACGAGAGCGCTCGGATTTCTCCGCAGTCGCCTTGTGGCGCTCTGCGAGAGACGCAAGGACCATATCGACGAGCTCCACCACCTGGAAGATGGGCTTGCACAGATGCAGCTTCGGTTGCGGCGCGCCACGACGACGAAAATGGCGGAGAAGCTTTTCAAGGAAGCGATCATCATGCTAGAATCTATTTCCACATTACACAGGGATTTTCACCAAGAAACTGTACAGGCACTGCCGAGGATTACGCGGGAAGCTGAGGAGGAGGTAGGGCGCCAATGCGTCGCGCTGCTCTGGGGTCTTGGCCTCAAGAGCGAGGAGCAGGTGAAGCGTGAGCGAGAGGTGGCGGCAGCGGCCGAGGCAGCGGTACGAGCGAAGCTGTTAAAAGAGGCCGCAGTGGAGCCAGACTCTGCAAGCGACGAGGAGGAGGATGAAGGGCCGTCGTACCCACTGGTCACTGCGGTGGACGGGTCGAGGTATTACATTGTGGCGCCAATGTCTCTACAAGATGGGAAGCGGTTGTTTGATCAGTGGGCTGAGCAGCAGCAGCAGCAGCAGCAGCAGCAACAACCGCCGCTGAAGGGCGCTGCGGGAGCGTCAGGCCAGTCGAATAGCGGCAAGAAGAGGCACTCACTCCCGCCACGGCAGTCGCTAGGCAGTAGGCAGAAGAAGAAGGTGCAGATCAGCCAACAGGGTAATCCAGACTCTGGTCGGCCGTTGTCCGTGCCATCAACCACGCCGTCCCCTGCTTTTGTGCATGTGTACAAGGTGCTGCTAGATGACGCGCTGCGAGATGATGTCAAGAGCAGTGCCAACAAGATGGACAGTGGTGCTCTTGCGGCTGCCTCCGCGTTCTCTTCGTCGCTGCTGATGATGCCCCTACTGCTTTCGCAATCTTCGGTGGAGGAGTGGCGCGAGATGCTGCGTTGCGAGATGCTCAACTGGACGGTGAGCTTGCGCCTTGGTTGCCTTGAATTTATGCAGACGCAGAGCGCTGCAAAGAAGTTGGAAATAGACGCTGAAACAAACGAGGTGCTGCGGCACCATCGCCGCCGTTGCGCCACGTTGCAGGGAGAGGTATTCGAAGGTCGGAAGCGGGAGATTGAAGTGAAGCGCATCGACGAGGATAAGCGCTGTAGGCGACTGCAGGATCGTCTTGCAGAGCTGGAGGCAGCGTTGTCAGATATCATCGCCAAGGGTGGTGGTGGTGGTGGCGGTGGCGGCGGCGGCGGCGAGGGCCAAACTGGTTCTACGGGGATGCATGACGGGGAGGCTCTGTATGAACGGCTTCGAGGCCTGGAGGAAATGGCCGTCAAGGCAAACTCTATTGATATTCTGGCGTCGCAAGAGCGCGAGTTTACACGCCTTGCCTCAATGTGTATGGAGCAGCTGACAACGCACTACCACTCCCTGCTGCAGGAGGCAACGAAGCAGCAAGGGGCGCTCGCGGCGGAGTGCCGATGTTATTTACTCGAGCATGGGAAGGCACCCCCTACAAACCTCGATGAGCTGCCGACCGGCTGCAACGGCACGTTGGAGGACGAGGACGAAGACGAGGACGGCAGTGCGTGCGTGCGGGTCATTGACATACTGCGGCGGCTGAGCATCGTGGCGAAAGATGTCAGGGAAAAGCTTGAGGCCATGCGGGAGCAGCAAATACAGCGCGTGGATGAGGCGAGAGTCCGCTACACCACGGTGTACCAGAAGAATGCTGGGGAGCTGCAGATGCTCGCGCGTATCCATGAGATCTTCTCCCACCTCAAGGTGCAGATCCACTCCTTCACCGCGCTCTCTGATGTGGCGGAAGGGAAGATTGAGGAGATGCTCGTGGAGCTTGAGAGCAAACTCACCAATCCCCCTCCTATTCGCAACTTCACCACCGCATTGCAGGAGATTACCGGTCGTGACTATCGCACTCTGACACTTTCTTCTGCTTTGGGTGGCGGTGGTGGTGGTAGTGGTGCTGCACCTTCCGAAAGCTCGTCATCTGTGGGATCTGCTGCAACTACTGCTGTTGGTGGCGAGAGAAATGGTTGTGCCCTGGTGGAAGAAGCAGTGAGGATGCCGATTGTCGCTGAGGACCGCGTGAATCTCGCAGTGGCCGAACTGGGAAAGCGGCTAGCAGATATTAGGGCTGATACTCAACGACAGATACGCGCAAGTAGTCTGGCGACGGTGTTACGCCTCATTGACCAGCTTCGAGAAGCACTCTATTCACGCGGTCTCCACCTCAACTGCTTGCAGTATGGTGTGGAGCTCTACAATGTGCCGCAGGAAAACTACATTGAACCGCGCCTGATGGTTGCATCAGGTACTGCAGCAGCGGCCGATGCATCAGCAGCACCACCAACAGGAATAGGTGGGGCTGGAGGAACAACTGCGTTGCCCTCGAACTCCAGCCGTGTGTGGCGCAAGTCACGGTCCACTACGTCACCAAGCAGCACATTGGCGTCCCTCTACACATTAGTTGACCTTCCGGATGTCATTCCCGCGGAGGCGCGGATAAACGAGTGGCTTTCTGCCGTGCAGATGCAGCTGAGCACTATAATTGAGCAGCATTTCGCCGCGCATGCGCCGCCCCTCCTGCGGCGTCTGCCTGGAATGACGGAGGGCACACAAGGGGACGCACTGGCGGTATGCAACCGTAGGTGTGAGGAGCAGAAGCAGGATGCCTTGCGGCATTTGAAGAGGGCAACGCGGCAGTACCGTGTGCAGGTGCAGCGCATGTACCAGGCGCTGCAGAGGATGCCGGCTTACCTGGTCAACTCCACGTATACATTGTCTGCCATGGCACTCGAGCGGCGCGTCGCGACGGTGTTCGATGTGTTCAGCGGATTCTACAATGAATCTGACTCAGCGCGAAATATGTACGACCACCTTGTGAAGGCCACTCTCGCGTCGAACCACAACCGCAGCCGGTTCAACGTACTCTGCAATGCCGAGGAGACTCGGCAACGTGCGACGCGGAATGCCGTTGAAAAGTTCTGGGCCTTCACACTGCGTGAAATGGAGGAGGAAGCGGCGATGCACGCCGCGCGGTGTCTCAACGTGAGCAACACCTTCTTTGCCCTCCTTCGTGGGACTGTGACACCAGAAAGTCTCAAGCCCCCGGGGAATGACGGCGAGTCTGCTGGAAACCACCGCAACCTGCGCCGCCTACTGCGTCTCAAGGCGGGGGAGGAGCACCGAAAGGACTTTCAGCAGTTTTTGCTGCAGCAACCGCACTTGCTGCTGGCGCGCGAGTCCCGTCTGCAGGAGACAATGCCTCGCCAAAGACATGTTTCATCCGTTATTTCTGCTGCCAGTGCTGGTGCGCAGTCAGAGAAGCATTCCGGTGGCAAGAAAACAGACGCCTCATCTGTTGTGAGTGGGTCGCCTCCGCCAGCACCGCTGCGCGAGATGGAGTATGGCCGCGTTCCGCTGCGAGCTTTTCGCCCGCTGACGGAGTTCAACACCGCCCACCCAGAGGTTGCAATTGCGCCCTCAAAAGATGGGGGCATGCCGGTGTTTGTGCATGCCAACACGGCGATGTCTCATCCGTCCTCAGCGACAGCGGGAGGCCGGCGGACGAAGGGCGGAGGGTCCGTCTCCCCGGGCTCAGCTGACGATTGCACTTCTGTCATTCCTATAGTGGGACCCGCGACGCTGCTGCACAAGGATACCGCCACACTCACGCTGCAGTCCGTCAATCTCTTCAACGAAACCTCCGTGGACGCTCTCGAGAAGGCGAATGGCACCTTTCAGGAGTTGATGACACGCGGCGAGACCTGGCAAGCGACCTGGGGAGCAACCGTCAACCTTCTTGAGGTGTAGGCCCACCCACCACCACCCACCACCACCGTCATCATCAAGACCAACTTTGTTGGTTCATGTAAACAACCGCATGTGCGTTGCAACAAAACACCAAATGTGCAAATATATATTTACATTCACATTTCTGCTCCTCCGTAGGCGGTGCCGAAAGTGGAACTGTAAGACGCGCACACACACACAAAAAAAAAAAAAAAAGGAGGAGGAGGAGGAGGGATTGTCCCCCCCCCCCCTCTGCTCTGACGTTTCATCCCTCTTTTATTTTTTCCTTTTTGTTGGTGTGTGTCGGTTTCTCCTTGCTTCCCAAACTCCTCGCCCTTCCCCACCGTCTCCTTTTCTCTTGGAGTTTGTTTTAGAATCCGCCAGTAGAGTCGTGTATCCGTAACCGTCGTTTTTTTTTTTATTCGTTTGTTTTCTTGTGTGTGTGTGTGTGTGTGTGTGTCATATGGTGAACGACTCCGGGCTGAATTCACTACAGGCGCTGCTGCAGAGGCTCCGAGATGTGGCTGCTCGACTGACACTAAAGTCGGCCAACGCGCAGGATCAAGCGGACTATGTTGCAGCGGTGCAGCGCACTGAATCGCTTGTGTTGGCAATGAGCGATGACGAGTGGAAGGCGGCGGCTTCATGTGGCGCCGTCAACAGCATTGTTGAGTTCGCAGTGGGGAGTGTCCTGCGCGACCCGCTTGCGTGGGTGGCGGTGCAGTCGTGGGTGAGTGCCATTCACACCCTGCTGGTGCGAACAAAGCCGAGCGTTAATGTCTCCGAACACATCCCGCAGCTGTGGGACGGGGTGAAGCGACTGGTGAGGGAGCGCAACAGCAACGATGGTGTACTTGCGGCTGCGCTTACGCTCCTGCGTGTTATATTTTCTCGGCACCCGATGGCTCTGGACTCAGTGCAGTCTCATCATCTCCCCCATCCTGTCAAGACGACGGGGCTTGCGCCGCGAGTGGCGGCACTGGAGCTGCTCCCATACCTCGTTATTTGGCAACACCAACAGCAAGAGCGCGAGCAACGGCAACGAAACGGCAACCGTGCGCTGCATCAGCCCATTCTCACTGCAGCATGGTTGGACTATCTGCGCAAGGCGCTGTTTTGCACAGTTCCTACGTTGCGGGAAAAGGCGGTGGAGGCAATCTGCATGCTGCTGGAAGGCGGTGTGGCACTGGAGGTGACGCAAATCACCGTCCTTGTCGATACGATAATGCGTTTTGCGGAGGGAGACGGGGGCGGGGATATGCCCCCGAGGCTTCGGGACAACGTGGGCACTGCGATTGGGTGGCTGTTGGTCGCGGCGCAGCGTGACGCCGAGTGGACACACTTTGCGGGAACAAATGCGCAGGTCTCGGCGCGCATTACGAGTAGCATCTTTCAACCGGACAAGATGACACACACCATGCAGGAGATTCTTTCTGTTGCCGTTGGTAAGCAGTTGCTGATGCTGGCTACCATATCACTGCAGGCCATGGATGATGCTGTCGCCCGTGTATTTGAGCTGCTCTACCCAGTGGGTGATGATGACCGCTCTTATATGCCCCACATTGTCGCGCGCGCTGTGAAGCGGTGGGCGTCACGCATGGGCTCTGATGCACTCCGTGGCGCCCTCGTGACAAGTCTCGCGCGGTTTCTTGGCCCTTCCTGCGCAAAGACTGCCACACACACTGCGCTACTCTGTCTGGCGAGGGTCGTGTGTACAACTGTGGCTAGCGCAGAGTTCGCCACCACTCTCTGGGCACAGCTGCTGTTGGTTCCAATGCGGCACCCGTCGCTCGCGCAGGCAACAAGCGAAGTCTTGGCATGTGTAGCGCAGCAGAGTGAAGTGTGTGGACGGGTGCTTCTTCGTGAGCTCTACACCGCGAGCGGCGATATGGATGCACATCAATTTATGGGACCAACTGCTGCTCTGTATGCAAAGGTACTGCTCGCCATGCCGGATACATTCCTGCAGCAGCCGTCTGTGCTCGAGACTCTGTTTGCGCTCGTCGCATGCCTCAGCATCGACGTCCCGCCACCGAACATAGGTGGCGTGTTTCTGCGACGCGTTGATTACTTCAATCGCCTTGCGCTCCTCCTGCTCTCGCACCAGCGTGAGCGACTATCACCAGCTATAGTAGCGAACATCAGGACATCCGTGCGTGTCTTCTTGAGCCTCCTTGTTGGTAACCCATCGAGCGCCCCCATTTACACCCACGCTGCGTGCTCCGCATGTGCCTTGCTGCAGGAGCTTGGTACAGGTGATCTGGAGCTGAAGCTCGTCCTTGCACTTCTCGAGACAATGGACGTGACCAGCGAGTCGGTGTTGTCGCCTGTTCGTGCTGCGGCGTATGCACTGCTGCGACGAGTGTCGTGGTCAAATTCTTTGGACACCTTCGGCAAGGGAGGTCTTTTGTTGCAAGCTCTAGCTGACGTTGAAAAAGCGATCCGCGACGGCGTACCATGTATGGCTTCAAATGGCGACGAGGAGGGAGGGGGAATGCTGCTCTCGTCATTACCGGGTGCGGCAGTGGAGTGTCTTGATAGCCGCCAGAGACTCCTCCCAACAAATGCTCAAGAGGGGCAGGCGGATCTCGCGCGACGCGCAGTGCAGTTCATTGTCAGTAGCTGCGCAGGCACTGGCGAAGAGAGTGAGGCGAAAAACACTTGTCTGCAGCCTGTGCTCGACAGGCTTCGGGAGTGGCGCGTCGCGGCGGTAGGGGATCGTGCGGTAACGGCATGGAATGTGATGTATTGCCTCGATGGTATGTTTTCACACTGCGACAGCTTGGCGGCGGCGGAAGCAGATGAGTGGTTCACGTTTGTATCTACCAACTGGTTGTCTTGCGGTGTGTGGGCGGTGCATTTTGCCGCGGCAAGACTGCTGGCGCTACTGGCTGTGCGCACAGGGAGGCGCGACGACTTCACATCTGCTGCTGTGAAGGAATGTAACGCGGACGGCCACCACCTTGGAGGGATCATTCTTGCGCTGGGTGAGATGCATGGTAGCGGTAACCACCACGACAAGAGTGTCACTGCCGCCATGGCGGCATCGTTTGTGGCGCGTGTGCTGAAACAGCGCGGTCTCTGTGTTGATGGGGAGGCTGCGACGGTGATTCTGGCTGCAGCGCTGGTGGCAATGATACGCATGGCACCGCAGCACCCAGAGCTGGTGATGTCTACTGTGCGCACTGCTCTTCTCCCACAGTTGTTATTGCCGGCTACGGGGGCGCTGCCTCCTCCACTTGTCTTAGTGCTTGTTTTTGAACTGCTCTCGCACATATTGTTATACATGCACCTACCGTATGACACCAGCCTGGTGGTTTCTGTTAGGGGTGTGACAATGTATTTCGCTGCTGCTGCTGCTGCTGCTGCCATTGCTTCAACAAAAGTGACGTCGATGAAGGCGACGGCGAGATCAGTTACTGTGGGCACATGCTTTGCCATGTCCGATAGGACGGTGAGCTTGATTCTGAAGAGGATGCGCTATATTGTGGAGAGGCTTGCGCAAGCAGAACAAGGGGATTCAGCATTTGTGGCTGCAGCTCCGCAGATTCTGGACCTCGCCGTTCTCAAGGAGTACGTCCTGTTGCTGCTGTTGGGGGGGGATGTTGGGTGCATCAGTGACATGGTGTCGCAGGAGGCAGCGGCTCTGCTGGGTCCTCTCTGCAGTGTCGTTCGCCCCGAGGAGAGTGCCGTTCTGCTCGTGGCCGTTGCAGCGATGATCGATGCGGCGGCATCGCAAGAGACGCGTAATGCGTGGGCAAGTATGGCACGCACTATTTTGCGCTCTTGTGGCCCGCAGCAGCTGGGGATGTGCCTGCAGCAAATGGAGCTCATCATGCGGGGAAGGCCGGTGCGGCGTTGTGTAGGGATGGGGGGGGAGGATACAATCAGTGAGCGGGACGACCTTGCACCCGGAAGCCACCGTGCGGGTGGGGAACGATGTCGCTCGCCGCTGTCAGCGGAAGAGGTGGCAACAGCAGCGGAAACAACAACAGCAACAGCAATAAAGGGTGAAGACGTTACTGGAACGTGCAGCGCTGCAGGGGTGGAGGTGGCGAGCGAGGCTGCGTCGAAGGTGGTGGTGCTGACGCTCTTGACGGAGATGCTGCAACAACAACACTCGGACATCTATATTAGGCCTGACGACGGCAATTTTCTGCACCACCACCTTCGCCTCATCCTCTCATCTGCCGCGCTGGTTGAGGTGGTGCCAAGCCTCGTGCGCCCTGCAGTCAGCGCCCTGCAGGCCGTGGTCGATATATATGGTGGTCGCTGTGTGGGGGGCGCCTTGACGCCCTTCTTGCACCCATGGCGTGTGGTGCTGGCCAATAGTGTTCAGAGCGTCGTTCAGCACTCCATCTTCAGTAGTGGGCCGGCGTGCGTGCTCGCGGAGAGCTTTCTGGTGTGCGGCGTGGCGGATGACAGCAGCGTGCGTCGTGTTGTTGAGTCGCTGGCAAAACTGCTGTTGGCACTGGAGGGCTGTGAGGCAGAGAGCAGCGCTATCGGTCACGGAGGCTGCGGGCGGGTGGTGTTGGCGCTCTCAACTTGTCGTGCACGAGCGGTTGAGGTGCAGTGGCGGCAGGCTGCGAAGTGCGCGTTGGAGGCGATTTCGTCGCCCAGTGGGCAGGCGGCTGCAGCCCTGCTTTGCAACCAGTTGACTACCTCATTGGCTCTGGCGCATGGGTTTGAGCCCGCACACGACATGGTGCCAACGCCGCTCGACGGCTGTACCTGCGCCACACCGACATCCGTAATTAGTGTGTTGCACGACATATGCTCGACGGTGCCGGCATTGGGACCAACCGTGCGTCACGCAGCTGGATGTCTGTTGTGCCTATTGCTTTGCATGCCGCACGTGCCCTTTGGACTCATGCGTGACACTGTGCCGCTACTTTCGCCAACACATCAGGAAATCATAATGGATGTGGCCCTGGGGCTTTTGCTGCGAGGAAGCGAAGACATGCTGAGTGAGGGGGAGGCTCTGCACGTGCTTGATATTGCGGCCACCGCCGCGGCCACCGTCAGCGTCGGCGGGAGTCGCACAGAGCAGGTGGAGTCCTTCTTGCACGCAATGATGGACCGAAACTGCCACTGCATGAGATTCACGGCCGGAGGTCTGCGTCTCGCCCTTCACTCGTCGTGCAGGCTCGAGTGTGTCACCAGGGTGCTGCGGCAGCTCAATGTCGACGTGTTGGTGGCAAGCAATGAACCCATGGAGGCTCTGGCGTTGCGCCTGCAGCAGCAGTTCTCAGAGGAGGAGCGGCTGTTCATGGCGATTTCTAGCCCATGTGCCTTTTTGCTCATGCAGAGGCTCTCCAACTTGAGCAATAACAGCAGCAATGGCAGCAGCGACGACGATCACCACCACCACCACCACCTCTCGTTTCTGCTGCTGCAGCTGCTTGCCAAACCAAATGTTGTGAAAAATGTGCTAGCGTGTCTTGCAGAGGCTCTGGCACGTGCGGTTGGCCCGTTGTTGCTGCTGCAGCATGTGTTTCCGTGGCTGCACCAATCCCTGCTGGCGTGTGGTGCCGTTCTGTCTCTGTGTGTGTCGGCGCGAGATCCTGAGTTGCAGCGGCGGTGGTCGCCGTGTGTGGAACACGTTCTGCTGAGCAGTATTCACGCCGAGACAATGCAGCACGAAGGTCAGAAATCCCGTGTGTTGGAGCGTGTCACCTTCTTCATCCGTGGCGTGTTGCTGTTGCTGCTGCTCTTCACACCCACCGCCTGTGCATCAGAGGAGGTGCGCTCTCGCTACCCGGGCGTCTGCACCGCACTGATACAGCAGCTGGTGCACCATCATTCAAACGAGCTCAAGGTCGCCATCCAATCGCTGCGTAAAGAAGAGGCTCTGTCGCTGCGTGGACTCATGCTGCTGCTTGGAAGTGGCAGCCAACAACAACAGCAACAGCAACAGCAGCAGCAGCGAAATCACTCTGCTGAAGTGGCAGGGGCGCGGCGGGAGAGCTCTGCAACGACAGTCCCTCATCGCCTCAGTGTGAATGTGGCCTTGTACACTTCGTCATGATCGACCGCTGCTGCAAATACGCCCCGTTGGCCTCCCACTGCTCATTTCTCGTTTTGGGGGTCGTGTTTTTTTGTGTTGATGTTTGTTTGTTTGTTACCTCACCTTCCCTTTACACTCCGGCCACACTTTTATTTGCCCTCCTTTTTTTTTTTGTTTTTCTTCCGATCGTTGTTATTTTGTTCGTCTCTGCCGATCGTGCGCCCACGGTCGGCTGCTGTTGTTGCTGCTGCTGTGACGGCAACAACGATGATGATGATGATGATGCCGGCGTCTGTGAAATGTCTTTCTTCGCGTGTCTGTCACTTCTTCTTTTCACCACCACCACGATTGCCCCTTTCCTCGTGCTTTTGCGCGACTTGTTGTGCCGATGGCACAATTCGATGATGGACTGCAGCAGCTCATTCTCATCGCCAGCCCTACAGACAGACAGATCACATCCACACCAGTAGTAGCAGTGGCGTGATGGCAATGCTCCCGATGGCCACCCGCGAGGAGCCGGTGCGGTGGAATTCCGTTCTGCGCGACACGCTCGACGACATTGGCTTCTCACTGACGGCGGAGACACTTGCCTCACTCAACGCTCTCACGTCGTACGCCTCCTCACCACAAACCCTCTACAGCGACCCCGTCACTGGAGCACGCGAAGCAAAGGCATACTGTGGACTCCTGCTTGCCCTTGATGCCGCAATATCATCGTGGCCTGCGGAGCTGCTGGAAAATGTTGTGCTGCCGCCAGTGCGTGTGGGAGATCAGATGGTTCCTGTCAGCTGTCCGGCGATGGAGGCCTTCGTTGTGCTGTACAACGCTGCCGTCAGCAACTGTGAGGAGGGCAATGCAGCAATGGCGCGCGTGCATGCAGACCACGTCCGCGCGCGTACATTCCATGGAATGGACGCGGGCAGCACCACTGGCGTTGTTGCCTCCTCTTCACCCAACGTGAATAGCAAGGCAGCGTACAAAAGCTTTGGCGTGGCGGTGGAGCTTGCAATCTGCGCAGAGCATGCATTGATGGGGGAGTCAGACCGATTTCTCTCTCCGTCGGACCGCCACACACTGCAGCGACATCTTGACTTCCGCGCAACGCGGGAATTCGCGGAGTTGTGCATGGCGATTGCAAAGTACACGTACTCCACCACATCCGGTGCTGTGGCCAAGAAACATGACACACTCGCAAAGCTCTCATATAGGGCCTCTACCATGACAGTTCCAGCTGGGCTCGCGTCATCTGAGCTGCTCCACTTGTTGCCAACGCTACTACTGGCCGCATACCACCGCCACAAGGCGGAGCACTACAAACTTGCTGCAAAGGTGCCCGACATGTCCCTCGTCCTTGGTCACATCGCACACTCTCGGCGACTCGTGGACGACCTGCAGCAGCACCACATGGAGGCTATCGCTTCCCTAGTGGGGAGGGGTGGGCAACAGAGCAGTGGGTGGCATCTGTTTGGGCGACTGAGTGCCACTCTCATGGGTGCTTCTGCCTCCAACAACAGCGACATGTCAGAAGAGCCGTTCGGCAAGTTTTCATCACTGCTGGAGGAAACGGATCTTGTGAAAGTGTTTCCACTCGTTGGAAACCTCCTTCACGACATTCCCAAGCTTCATGACAGGTACCAGCACGACAACGCAGTCGTCTACTATGCGCGCCCGGCGCGTCTAGAAGACGTGATTGCCGATACACCTGAAGCAGACCTCCTTGGCACCGCCAGTAGGGAATCGACGATGTCACCGGCGGTCAAACTGGAGGTTGACGCGACGAAGTTCAGCGACCTGCCCCATGTGGAGATGGTGCATAGTGCGGTGCAGAAAAGGCAGGAGGTACATGGGCTGCAGGACGACGTAGAGCTACATGTCAAGGCAGTGCGAAGACTCATTCTTCAACTTAAGGATGTGCTGCAGCTTCCGCCATCAGTCAATGAAGTCTTGACGCAGCTCGAACCGCTACTGTACCGCAACCGAGACTCCACTGCTGTCTCTCTTGATGTCTGCATCGAAGAGGCCTATAAGGCCGTTTCAGCTGCTTTGCAACGACACGAATGTATCAGCGACGAACTCTACCGTGCAAAGAGCGAGTACATTGGTGAGTATGTTTCTAGCTTTGAGAGTACCGCGTCGCTCAAGCAGCGGGGCCGGGCCTGGCGGGAAAGGGCAGATGTGGTGTGCACCACCGTTGCGAAGGATCTACCCCGCCGCGGTGAGGCACCAACGCTACGAGAGTCGCTACTTCTTCCAGAGGGACCAATGGTATACGCATGTCTGACGCTGGGGGAAACAGCTGTAGCAAAGGCAAACAGGGCGCTATCAGCGATGAAGTCGTCGGCTGCGGTCACCAAGAGGGCTGTCACTATCTCCCCATCCAGACTTTCTACAGTGTTGGCGGATCTGCAGAATGTGCAGGAGGTGGGTGCCGCCACACTTGTGCGTGCGCAGTCACTATGCTCTCCGTCGCGTTGGGACCGCGTGTGTCAGACGTTGTCTCATGCAAGATCGCTACTTGTGGAGGCGGAGAAATTTGTGGAGGACGTGGAAGAGGAGACGAAGATTCTGGTGCGCGAGAAGAGCCGCATTGTTCTGACGCCGCTGACACGGCTGCATGACGTTTGCTTCGACGGGGATAGGCCGGTGGAGAGAAAGCAACAACGGCGCGTAGCAACGCCATCACCGAAAACGAAGGCAACTCGACGCAGGCTGGAAGACCGCCCTCGCTCGCGGGACGCCAGTGAGGATGAGCTCGACGATCACCGGGGGAGGGAGGTCCAGGAAAGGGGGGGGCATCAGAGACTGACGGGTGACCGGCGCGGCCCCCATGAACCCCAAGTCACTGCAGGCCTGAACGCGCCACCATTGGCAGCAGGACGCTGGCAGAAGGTGGAGCAACTATCCGACAGCGAGGGGGAGCCGGATGTGCCAAAGGCGACCATCGCACCCTCGCTTCTACGGCGCATCAAAACGAGGAGGGAAGAGGCTGTAATGGAAAAAAAGGGGGAGGAGGAGGACCTGCTGCAGCAGCAGCGACAGCGACAACGACGGCGGCGACGCTGAGTTGGTCGAAACTAAATCGGACTAGACGCATGTGTTTTCATGTGATGCCGGGACATTCGGATGAGAATGAGGAGGAGTGGGGCGAGAGGTGTGAGGGGGATCATCAACTTTGCTCGTTTGTGCGCAAACGTGTTTTCTCTCTCTCTGTCTGTGTGTGTGTGTGTGTGTGTGTGTGTGTGTGTGTGTGTGTGTGTGTGGATGCGGGGTTTCATTTAGTTTCCCTTTTCTCTTGCTTGTTATTACTATTCTGTTCGGTCCAAAACCCGAAACCACCGGCAAATCGATTGCCGACGCTGGCTACACACATGTGGAGCTTATATATATGCATGTATTTGCATGTATGCATGCGCGCCGAAGAAGATCTCATTTTGTGTCTACTCTTCTCCCGTGCAGTGGCGAGCAGGCAGTTGATCCACACGAAACGTGCGGGGCGTTCAAATACACACACACACACACATATATATATATATATATAATTTAGGGGGGAGAGGGGACGCTGCTGTCTGTGGGAACGGACTGCCCATATGGTGCTTCAGAATATTGATTTCCTGCGGAAGAGGCGGATTGTTCTGGCCTCCGCGTCGACGCGGCGGCGGGAGATACTTGCCCTTGTCGGCCTGCGTGATGTGGAGGTGCGCGTGTCGAATTTTGCCGAGGACCTGAAGAAGGAGGACTTCGCATGTGGTGGTGACTATGCCCTCTGCACTGCGCGCAAAAAGGCAGAGTGCGTTGTAAGCAGCAGCAGCACGAGAAGAACGACGCGGGTGGTGCTTCATCACCCTTTGACATTCTCATTGCTGCCGATACAGTCGTTGCGATGCCGGCACCAGGCGGCGGGATTGTTATTGTTGAGAAGGCCACAAATTGCGAGGAGGCAGCAGCGATGCTGCGACGATTTTCCGGCACATATCACGATGTGTGGAGTGGGGTGGTGTTGGCGGTGCATGGCGGCAACGATGTGTTGCACTGGCGAGAGCTGAAAGTACGCACGAGTGTTTTTTTTGCCCCACTCGAGGAGGAGGAGATCGCCGCGTATGTTTCCGACTGTCGCAACTGGGCGGGGAAATCCGGCGCGTACGGCATTCAGGACACTGCGGCAGCTTTTATTCGCGCCATTGATGGCGACTTTTACAACGTGATGGGGCTCCCGCTGCAGGCGCTGTGCGCGGAGCTTGACAGTCTCATACGCGAGGATCTCATTTCGGATGTCTTGTAACGCCACAGCGGTGAGGTGCATGGGCATACCGCGGTGTCTGTCTGTATGGGCGCAACACATACGTATGCATATGTGTATGCCCGGCTTCTGCTACTAAATATTGTTCCATCCCGGTGGCTGTTTCAACTTGCTTTACTCTGCAGGAGCCGTAGGGGACAAAAGAAAAGGAATAAAAGGGGTCCAACAACAACAGCAGCAACAACAAGAAGCTCTGCGGCAAGTGGCATAAACACCCGGTGTACGGTACGTGTGCCTGCGCCATTACACGCGCACATATTATATTCATAGAGGGAGGTGGTGCTGCGAGGCGAAATCCGCATGGGCAACACATGTCTGCCGCAGAAGGGGGTACGCTTCAAGAATTTTGTTGTGGCGGTGTACCCTGACGACCCACGTGGTGGGCCGGTGCGGGATGCACTCGGCAAACTGGGGAATTATGTTGCAAGCAACCCGGAGCGCATCCCGCGTGTGTGCCGCAAGATATCGAAGCTGCAGGCCATGTACCTCATGTCGGGGAAGGTGCATCGCGTGATGGTGGGGGTACAGATGCTGCGCGAGCTCATAGCCCAATCGGATGACGTCAACGGATTCGTACCGCATTCCATTGACATTTGCTCCACACTGCTGTCTAGCACCACGGCGGAGTACCGCATTGGTGCGGCCGATGTGCTGACCATCTTGTGCTACAAACTTGCAGGCCGCGCTGGTGGCGAGCAGTCGTGTCGCCTCATTACCGACAGCAAGGGCAAACTTCTTCCACCACTGGAAAAGATGTGTCTGGAGAATATCTCCAGTAATGATGCCACTGCGCAGCATTGTCGATACGCTGCCATTGTTGCTCTTGGAAACATCATCTTCTGCCTGCAGGGTGTCTTGACAGATCTTGTCAATCATATCGCAATGCCATTCTTGCAGAACCTCTACAATACGATCTGTAGTGGGGGAAAATCAATGCAGTCACTCAGCGATGCCAACGCACTGTTGCAGCAGCAGCGAGGGTACAATCTTGTGGGTGGACCGTTCAATAGCGTTGCATTTCCAAGTGACCCGGTGGAACGTGCGATGGCTTACATCAATGCCTCTTCGTGGGGAACTGGTGCAGTGGGCGGCTGTGTGTCGACTGCTCGAGTGCACCTTTTCCTACAGCAGGTTGAGGAGTTTATCACATCCCGTGGTGCGTGGTCGCCAACGGCATTCCCGAGTATTGTGTTTCTCTCGCTGGCGCGCGCGATGGAGCGGCGGCCACAAAGGATTGGTTTTTCGGTGTGTCAGTTTCTCTGCTGCATCGGTGTAGCACAGAGTCAGAATCAGGAGAGGGATGAAGAGAAGAGTGAAAAGGTGGAGCTGATGCGTAGGGGTATTATCCACGCGCTCACTCTATGCGCCGCCGAGGTGCGCATGGTGGGTGGTCGCCCGCAGGTGGTGTTTGACTTGGTGCGCGGCGCGGGAGGTGCAGCAGAAGCGGGGATGCTGGAGTTGCGCCTTGAGTTGCTGCTCTCGCTACTGCGCGCCACGCACAGGTGGCGGAACGCGCCGCAGCTGCATCTTCTTCTTGTTGGTCTGCTTGAGTGTGTGCGGGAGGAGTTGGCGCGGGACGCAGAAGGCGCGCTGGGGGCGTTAGCAGCTGCCGCACCGTACGTGCGTGTCGTGCCGCTGAGTGAGCGCACTGACATCGACATGGTTGAAGTCATCGAGCCGTTCCTTTCGTCGCATGACGAAACGCAAGCATACGCGGCGCGGGTGCTTGTCGCTCTCATCGCAGGGGCCCCACCGGTGGTTGTGGGTGATGATCGCCGTAACGGGTGCGCCGATGCGTTACCGCTTCCGCCGCTGCCACCCCTTGTCACCGAAATGCGGGACGTCGCCACTGCCGAGAGATGGGTTCTCTCGGTTGTGAGCAGTGGGAAGCCGGTGACGGCTCTGTGCGTCACGGAGGTGGGGCAGGTGCTGTGGGCGGTGCAGCAGTGCCGCGGCAGTCATGCGCTGCCCTTTTCCCTCAGCTTGGTCTATCAGCTGCAGGCACTAGTCTCCAAGACGAAGAAGAATGCTGAGCTGCATCTCGCATGGGCGCACCTCTCGCTGGTGGTTCTTTCCAACTGCGGAACTCTCTACAACTTTCCACGGCTCGGGCAGTACGCACTGGAGTTGCTCCAGCGGCGCCTCCAGCTCAATGAACTATCGCCGCATTTTAGCGTCCATCTCGGAGATGATGGTGTGATTGCTCTTCACCTCGCCAAAGACGGTGACAGAGTGCGTGGGAAGCAGCAGCGGCTCCTTCGCGTCAAGCCGGCGGATGGGCCAAGAGTGACGTGCCACATCGATTTCGTCGTTGTCGCGGAAATCATCGCCGATGCTGCCGGTGCAGACGTGATCGCTGTGTTAGGCGGCGCCCAGGGCTGTGCTAGTGAGCTGAATGCCAGAATTGCTGCAGCGTGCTTTAGCGGGAATGCTGCCGCTGATGTGTTGCCACCCCTATCGCCGCGCACACGTGCACGGGCTGGATGCACCTTCACATTGGGACCCACAGGGGCGCTCCAGCGCCACGGATCCAAGGAGTCGATAACCGTCTCGGTGGTAGACGCTGGCGCATTGTCACCTGTGGCGGTTGTGGCGGCAGGCGCTGCGTCGTCTAATGCGGCACCTCTCGCGGGGACGGTGAAGGGCCGCATCGCTGCTCTGCTAGCACACCACAACGTTGATGCGACGACGCACCTGTTAAAATCTTCCAAATGTGTTGGGCAAATCCCACTTGAGATGCGGAGGGTAGAGGAAGAGGCGGAGGCGGAGGCGGAGGCGGAAGAAGAGGCGAAGGCTCCTGGGGAGGTGCTAAAGAGCGAGCATCAGCCGCACACGGCGAATGACACATTGCGGAGGCCGTCCAGCAGGCGCAAATCGATGCCCGTGCTGTCCCACCAGGTGGCGCTTCCGCAAATGCGGCGCGCCGACGACGATGGCTTCTACGCGAACGGGTTGAACAGCTTGGCAACAACGGATGCCATCAGGTTACGCACTTGCGCTGGGGCTGGAGGTAGAGATAAGGCTCGTGGGAGCAGTAATGGTGGTGCCGACTGCAACGTAGACTGGCAGTCGTATGCAGACGGGTGCGAGCTTTTCCAGGCGACAAGTGGCGCCGCGTCGGCGTGGGGTGTTGCGTTACCCGCGAGCAGGTACATTCACCTGCTCTGAGGCTGCAGCCTACTGCGTGTGTTGGTGCCCGCTCTTTCGCTGTTGCCGTAAGACGGTGCACACCCTCTTTTTATTTCCTTTCCACACGTCTCCTCTCTCTCTCTGTGTGTGTGTGGGATTCCTGTAGCCATTGCGTGGCCTATTCCTTCCCTTTTACCTATTTTGCCGTTTCCCTCCACGCGTCGCTGTTGTGGCAGTACGACAAAAAAAAAAAAAAAGCACACACACACAACACACACACATACACACACAGATACGGAGAGAAGAAAGGAAGAAATATAAAAATATAACAGAAAGGATGAGTGCAGGTGCACCACTCGGTCATCTCGACGGTGAAACGAATTATGTCAGCATCGAGCAGTCCACTGCCGATTGCGGGGCCGCTGCCCTGCTGTATCCCATGGATGACGGTGCGCTGCCAGCTTGTTGTGCCCTGACAATCTCCAACTATCGCGTCATAATACGATCTCTAGGGGGCGACAACGAAGGTGGCGGCGGCGGCGGCGGCGGCGGCTGCTGCAATGACCAGGGCTTTGAATTTTCTCTGCCGCTCATGTCGATCAAATCATGGAGCGTGCCGCGCGTCACGATGACGGCCGCGCACCGCGCGGTGTTTCAACGGGGTTTGGGTCAACCGCTCCTGGAACATAATGTGGCAAAACGCTCATCTAACGGGGCCCAGGAGCAAAAATTGCAGCAACTGCCATCACTGGCTGAGAGCAACCTCCGACTCTCTCTGCACAAGTTGAAGATTTCCACCAAGCATCTCTGGGAGGCGGAGGTGCTGTTGCAGGATGGGCGGGTGGTGAAGACGATATCAGACCTGCACTCGCTCTGCTGCGTCTCGCACATAAAAAAAATGCCGGCATTTGAACTCTACATGAGGCGCTACGAGGGCCGACCTGAGGTGAAAGAAGGCACTGCGGTGAGCGGCAATGGCAGCAACGGGAGTGGCAGCGTGAAACCGGGAGCGGGTGACGTCACTCTGGCGGACGCTGTGGAGTTTGGTTGGAATCTCTACGACCCGGATCGCGAGATGCGGCGGCAGTTGTGTCGGCACCCTGGAAGCCAAGTGCCAAGTGCCAGCGATACGTCGAGCGCAGGGTGTGGGCGAGATTTGCGGCCGTGGTTCCGCCTGACGCGCGTGAAGCAGCACCCCAACAACTACGGCAGGTCGCCAACGTACCCGTTTCTTGTCATGGTGCCCAGCGCAGCGAGCGACGAGCTGCTGGAAGGGGCCATGTTGGCCCGCTCGCGGGCCCGCTTCCCGGCTGTATCGTTTGTGCACCTCGGCACCGGCGCTGTTCTCGCCCGCTGCTCCCAACCGCTCTTGCGGTCGCCAACGTTGCGGCACGACGGCGAGTTGTGCAATATGCTTGTGAACAGTGGATACCACGCCCATAATGCCAAACCCAAGCGCGACAGTTTGTCTTTCTTTTCCATTGCTGCTTCTGACTCTGCCCCTGGTGCTGGTGTTGGTGCTGTTGTCCACTCTGTGACGTCTAGCAGTAGGATTGCACCGCCACCCTCGCTGTTCGATACGGAGCCTGAGAAGCCCGTCAAGAAGCCATCTACTACAACGCAGCAGGAAGTGCTGCGGCGGCAACGCACACTGTTAGTGGCCGACTGCAGACCGCATCGCACAGCCTATGCAAACCGAGGCATGGGTGGTGGCTACGAGGGCGGCGTTACGCACGACTTCTGCGAAGTGAAATTCCATGCCATTGAAAATATCCACGCAGTTAGCAAATCTTTCACAAAACTAAAGGCCCTTGTTCACCAATTCAACGGAAAGGAGCCAAGAGAGGATTTCCTCACGCAGCTGCATGAGACTGGTTGGTTATACCACATCCAGCGTGTGTTGCTGTGTGCGGGTGAGATTGCAGACGCGTTGGACCGCGGTGACTCGTGTCTTGTGCACTGCACCGATGGCTGGGACCGCACCCCACAATCTACCGCAACCGCGATGCTCCTTCTGGATCCTTTTTATCGAACTATTGTTGGGTTTAGTGTATTGGTGGAGAAGGAGTTCTGTTCCTTTGGGCACAAATTCGCAGAGCGGTGTGGTCATCAGGTGCGGGGCGACACGTGCAACACCTCTGATGGAGGTGTTTCTGGCTCCGACACGGAGCCGCAGTCACTGGCGTCGAGGCAACAACAACAACAACAATCACAGGAACAGCAGCAGGAGTCGTCACCCATTTTTGTGCAGTGGATGGACGTGGTGTTTCAGGTGGTGCGTCAGTTCCCACGGCATTTTGAGTTCACCCCACGGTTGCTCGAGTACCTCAGCGAGGAGGTGTATGCTTGCTTGCATGGCACATTTCTCTGCAATGGGGAGAAGGAGCGAATGTTTGAGGGTGTGCGCCTGAGCACGGCTTCCATATGGACCGATGTATTACGTGCCGCGGCACGGGAGCGCTCAGGACAGTCGCCTCTGCATTTCCTTAACGAGAAGTACGACTCTGCTGCAGCGTGGGAATATATATCCAAGCAGCGGGGGTGTGGAATTCAGCGCATCTCACCCAGCTGCAGCAGCAAACGACTCGTCTTCTGGGAGTCCTTCTACCTGCGGCATGATGGGGACACGTATTCCATCGGCATGCGTGAGAAGTCGCAGCAGCGGCAGCAGGTGGCCACCCACAAGGAATGGCAGCTTTATTTTGAAGAATTCATTAGTGAATCGTGCCTGGCGCGACGGAGAGAGGTGGTGGACATGCGATTGCTGCTGCAGAACCTCAACGTGTCGCGACCGCCCGTGAGTGCGAACTCCACACCAGCGCAGGCAGACTCAAATACGTGCCATCAGTGCCACAAGAACCTTGGCATGCTTGGCGTGTTCTCACGGGAGCGGTGTCGTGGATGTCGCTCTGTCATATGCAATGATTGCATGGCCGACCTCAACAACGAGCTGAAGATGTGCCGCAGCTGTTATACCGAACACGAGTGGAACAAATAGTAGCGATGTTTTTATTCTCTAGTCTGGTCTATCGGTTTGGTTCCTCTCAGCCCGTGTGTGTGTGTGTGTCTTGGGGTGAGGGTGGCACAGAGAGCGGGAGACGATGGAGGGGTTGAGTGTAGACCAGACAGACACTTCCCATGGCAATGGCCAGGCATGGCGTTCTGGCGTTTTGTACATTCGTCTTTTTCCTCTCTTTCTGTGGGCGATGTTTCTTTGTTGTTGTCCTTGTTTGGTGCGTGATCCTTTTTCACCGTGCAGCTGCTTTTTCATTCCTGTTCCTCCTCCTTTGCGTAGGTGAGGCGCAAAGACTCAGAAAAGGAGGAGAACATTAATTGCGAAGCGAGATCTCAGGCGTGGAGACTCAACAAACAAAGAAGCAAACAACAACAGTCGCATCACCTCAGTGCTTGGCAGGCGAAGAGAGAGAAAGAGAGAGGAAGATGTGCGAGAGGGGCAGCGACGAGGTCGCGGTGCATGCCGCCTTCTCCACCGGCTTGCAGGGTGGAATGGATCCGGCAGCCGGCCAGCCTCGAATGACGGAGATTCCAAAGCACTTCTTGCTCCCCAGCCCGTCTGCAGCGCAGTGCGGAGACATTTCCCCCGAGCGGCGGTCGCGGATCTGCGATGAGGTACACAACAGGGAATACGAGAAGGGTATCGCGAAAAAACAGGCGGCGCTGCAGGGGACGCGGTTTCGTGTTCCCGTGGACGTGCCGCTTCCGCCCACAACGTGGGAGGCTGACGATGGGTGCAGGCTGAAGATGTCAAAGACCGAGAGCTTTCTCGCACCCCTCTTCAGCGCTGCCGCCACGACGACGCCAAATGTCAACGAGTGCCCCAAGTTGGGATTTCTAAAGCCGGCGGAGAACAATCCCCGACGCGAGATTGAGGAGCGCATGAAAAACGAACGACACTTACGCAGCGACCCCAACGCAAAGCGCAACATAAATGAGCCAAAGAAGATGCCGAATCTCGAAAAGAAGGTCCCAGCGGACTTTGTTCCGCATTGTGCGGGCGTACTGACGCGGGCGGCGACGTCGTACATGGAGGAATGCAAGCGGCATCGGCAGCTAGTGGAGTCGAGGGAGACATTTCCACCCCGTTCAAAGTCGCCGGAACGACTGGAGCAGCCGGATCCGGCAAACAGGGGCGAATGATTGAGCGCAAGATAGAATCAAAACACAATGGGCTACGAAGACAGACGGGTATATGAAAGGTTATAGGAACAGTGGAAAAGAGTGGGCAGTCCACTTCAGTAGGAAAGAGATATTGGAGGGATGATCATTGGGAGTGCATACGTATGCAAATGTAAAGAGGCAAGTCCAACGACAATCGGAGAGGGAGAGAGAGAGCGGCGGGGGGCGAGGGGGTAACGGAATAAAATCCCGCATGCAATGTTCATTATCTTTTGTTTACACAGTTCTTTATTTTGTTTTGTTTTCCCCACCCGGACCCAAACAGACGCACGGCGCACGGGGAGGAGGAGGGAGGGAGAGAGACGCCGAGGAGGAAATGAAAGAACAGATGTCCAACTGCTTTTTTTTTTTTTGCCCTTTTAGTGTAGTTTTGTAGGGAGTTCTGTTCCCGTCGGCTTTGCGTGCCCGGTTTGTGGCACCCCCGCTCCCATCTTCTCACTTCCTCTAAAACCCCCAAGCGCGCCGGCGACGTGTGCGGCTGGGCTGCGCGAGGCGAAAGGGTGCCGACACCTCCTCCTTTCTTTTTGCTTTCGTTTCTTCGTGTTTTTACGATTTGCATCGATAGGTCTCCTCCGCGCATCAGCCACACAAACACACCATCGTGGAATACACGCACATATTTGCACCAAGCGATTCGGTGAAGGAGAATTCCGTCCCCGCTCGTGAGGGTTCCGCTGTGGAATGTTCGGGGTGTTATTCCCGCACATCCGTTGCAGAGCAACCAACAGCCAACTGCCAGACAGTACTTTCATCTGTGGAAGGTGGGAGCATGCCGGCGCTGCCTGCGGAGAGGGGGAAGAAGTGAAATTAAACCAACAATCCATAAGCAAAAAGGGGCGAGGTGTGCCAGGCGTCTACGGGCTGCCGCCCACACTAGAGAGGGAAAACATTGAGGACAGAGCCGTTCCACTTTAAAGAGGTGGCGCTGCGCCAACTTCATCGTGATGCACAGCTTCCCCGCATCTCTGCTGTCCACGCCGTGTCGTCGACTAGCAAAGTGCTTGCAGATCTAGGGCAACTTAGCAGGCGCAGACTGCTTGCCTCGCGCTGGCTGTGCGCTGGCTTGTTCTCGCGATGTCCGCCTGAAGTCGCGTCGTGGCAAGCGATGCCTCGCGAGTCCGTGCTTGCTGTGGTGTTGTGCCCCATGTCCTCCGCGGGCTCTGCGGCAGCGCGCCATCCGCGAGCATATGCTGAGGAAACTCGCAAGACACANCTTCTTCTTTCCTGGCGCCACTGCGGGAGGGAGTCGTCTTCCCCCTCGCGCCCCACGATCCGGGGAGGCCTCCCTTCCGGCTCCTGGTTCGCCGTGCCGTTGGGGCGCTTGCATCCCATGTGTGGGGCCAGCCCCCGGCGCTGCCCATCGATCTGCTTGCCGCAAATGGGGCGGCGTCGCGTTGCTGCAGGTCGTGGTTGCGGCTTGCTCTCCACCGCGGCGTTGTTGCCGTACTTCCTACGGCGGCGGGTGGGGGCAAACCTGTCTTTGTCAGGGCGCCGAATGTCACAGCAATCGCATACAAATGGTGGGTTTTAGCCCTTTCTTTGTTCTCTTGTGGGCGTCTCGCACTTCAGCATGCGCTTGAGGCTGCGAACCAGCGCTGTCTTGCCCAGTGGTTGCA